>QQSS02233156.1:0-21650 GCA_003687565.2 Craspedacusta sowerbii | reverse complement strand
TATATATATATATATATATATATATATATATATATATATTACTTTGTCTACGACAGATACTTGGAACAAGATAGGAGCCTAGAAAAAAAAAAAAAAAAGAAGATCACTTCCGTCTGATCTGTTGCAAGACCAAGCGCAAGCAAACTTGAACATGAACCCGCTTAACAAGAAAATCGAACGTAGATCAATAAAACAAGCCAGGTCAAACTACCCTTCCCAGAAGCAGGCATAATTTTAATTGAAACAGTTAGTCTGAACCGTAAAAAATCTGGCTCTTTTTTGACAAATTTCATAATCCGCTACTTGCACACGGCATGGCATGACACAACATTAAAGTATGAACACCTCAAACTTTTACAACCAATTCTTATACTACCAAAGAACGACGAATTACAAGGATTCACATTTAAAGGCAAGTACAAGAAAAACAAAAAAACAAACAAAAAAAATTTTTAACGTTTACACAACAGCCGCAAGACGTGATAATGTTTGCGTTGCAACCACAGGTGCAGAAGATAAAATTTACCGCTAGAGAAGCCCACCTGAAAGCAAGCGACCTTAGTCAACTGCGCCCCAGCTCATATCAAAGCAGCGCCGGTAAGCACCCACGACGAGGTCCAAGGTGAAGAGAAACAACGATGAACGTACGAAAATTTACGAAAATCTAAGCGGCGCAGAAGAAGGGTGGCTTAAATCAGAAACTCCTAGCAGAAATTGCTAACTGATAGTCAGGCTAGTAGAAGCTACGTACGTAAAAAAAAAATATGATTTCAAGTAAAGATTTCGAAGAGCTCGAAGCCCATGTTGAGCTAAGACCCGCTTGAGCAGGCTCGCTAGAACTACGCATTAAGAAGCATTCACCAAAACTCATACACAAAATAGAAAATCGGGACTCCACTTACAATCACATGCAAACGTACATCACTAGCGAGGCAACATTATCTTAGCTGGCCTTGAACGTCGCGGTAGAGCGGATCTGCGACATTCCCGTAGGCGTCCCCGGACGCATACCGTAGTTCGTTAGCGTTCCTGTAGTGCCAGGAGTACGGGAACCCAAACCAGTCATACCCATATTCATGGACGAAGGCGGCATCTCCATACTCGACGAATGCACACCCGTACCCACAGGCTGCACGGGCTGCATACCAGCAGGCACAGCCGTATGGAACCCCGCCTGCGTTCTCATGGCCAGGGGATGCGACGACATGTGCATTCCATACATAGGCTGCTGCATTCCAGCCATAGGCTGCTGCATCCCAACCATAATTGGCTGCATCCCAGCCTTGGGCTGTTGCATACCAGCCATCACACTCATAGGCTGCTGCATTCCAAACATAGGCTGATGCATCCCAACCATAGGCTGCTGCATCCCAACCATAGGCTGCTGCATCCCAACCATAGGCTGCTGCATCCCAACCATAGGCTGCTGCATCACAGCCATAGGCTGCTGCATCCCAACCATAGGCTGCTGCATCCCAACCATAGGCTGCTGCATCCCAATCATAGGCTGCTGCATCACAGCCATAGGCTGGCTTCCAACGCTCATACCTGCCATACCCGCACTTAATGTCATAACGCCGGGGGCAGAAGCAGGCCACAGCCCGGGCTGCGCCGTCATTCCGTACTGCTGCGTCTGTTGCGGTTGAAGCTGGTTCATGCTCAGCGCATGAGGCTTGTCGCGAGACGATCCCGGAGTGAGAGCCTCGAGGCTAATGTCGACACCAGAGTCCGACCACATCGTGGTCTTCGACTCTGGCGCTAACTGCAAGCAGAAACCACGAACAAGTCATTTCTCCCGAAATGAAGAATAGTTTAAAAAAAAACTCCAGCCTCAAAGTGAAAATTGAGACCCAAAAAATTTGCTCCTAACGCGAGGCACGACAGCAGTGTAGCACTCCACACGGTGGAAATAGAAGCATGACGTGCCACGAGGTGATTTTTATCAATACTAAGGAGAGAACAAGGAAACGAAATCTCATCAAATAGAAACCAGGCAGACCTGGAGCACTCGTATGGGCTCGCGACATTCAGCAGAGACGCCAACATAACTACATAAAAATAAGGCAGACATACGCTTTTTACTGAAGACTGGCTCGCTGCGGAGGTTGTCATCGGCTGCGCGGAAAACGCGGCTGGCTGGGTCGGAAATACCAACGGTTGTGCCGAGCCGACAAAAGACTTCAAATAAAATAAAAAAACACAAACATTAAAAGAGCAAGTCCAGAGTCCAAAGCACGCACATACTCCAGACACAAACGAGTGACAGGACAAAGATGCTCACAGTACAGCAGCAGAGTCACAATGGAATGAGCGCACATGACCTCTTAATCACAGATCAAAAGGCTCAGCGCTCACCAACTAGCAAAAAAATCTGTCAGATCCGATACAGGCTTGGCACGAGGTCAAGTTTTTCCCGCAACACAAACGGGAACGAAAAAGTCTATAGCTTTCAGAATTGGGCCAATCAGAATACAATATGGAATTTAAAACATGAAACGGGAACTCGCAACAAACGCGCAGGAGCGTAAACAAACAATCCGCTAGGCCGAAAAGATCGAGACCTACTCCGAGACAGCGGGTACAGAACAGCTACCTGCGCTCCTCCGAACGACTGGAGCGGAACTGAGAGGCCCTGCATGGAGAACATTCCATGGCCACTGACGGCCGGATCCATAAACACAGCTTGATCATTCCGTTTAAAAGAGTCCAGCGAAGCGAAGTCTGCAAAATCGTCCGCATTGTTCGCACGAGAAGAGATCGGTTGAACTAAAAAAATTAAAAAAAACGGCACCAAAGTTCCATCAAATCCCTTGAGGAAAAAGAAGATAGATGTCAAACAGCCTCTTTTCGCCGATGTACCTAACTGACCACGCAGGCTGCCCTTGGTCGGCCAAGCAAACACAGAAAATAAGGGTGACCACACCTGGGGTAAAAAAGGACGCCCGCAAGCATGCGCTGAAGTACAGAGGTCAAACACGCTTCAACAAAACGCCAAGTCAACCAGCTCACGAAAGAACGCAAAGATCAGATACACAAGAAGACACAGAGAGATAGAAGGAAACTAGAATTACCAGCAACCGTATTGAAGTCACAAAAAAGATCACCGCTAGCAGCGGCACCACCATTAACAGGAATCAGCGGGGGTGGGCCCGGTGTGGTTAGAACCTCTGCTAAGTCGTCTATCGAGGAAGGGGCCCTTGGTTTGGCAGGACTAGACGACTCTTGAAAGTCTGCAAAGTCCGCAAAGTTGGTAGCGCCTGAATCAACTATCTTTGCTTCTGCCTGCTTTGGTTTGACACAGGCGGGTGAAGAGCTAGCTAACGCCGATGCAGCGCCCAAGTCCAGCTTTTTAGTCGGTTTCTTTCTCGAAGGAGATTCGGCACCGTTTGCCTGCTTCGCTTCGTACTTGAAGGAGTCGCTGGAATCGGAGTGCGAGCGAGCGCTTGGAGAGCCAGGCTTGTACTTGAACACATCATCACCATCAGGTACCACTTCTTCACCAACTTCTTCCCCAGGCTCGTCGTGATATTCAGAAGAGCTACGTCAAAATAAAATCGAAGTAGCAGCTAAGAAGTGCGCCCAATCGCAACAACAACAACATGCTATGTCGGTCGCGAGGTTCAGCTTTAAAACTCGGCAATTTTAGACATATCCATTGCGGAGGGAGCAATTATATTCACTATAAATCACTTTAATTCACCATAAATGTCAAAAGGCCAACGCATAACGCATGCGCGAAATTGAAGCGCGTGGCGAAGTTGACCACCAACAGCACTGGGAATTAAAAACCAAACAAACTTGCCCAACAAACCGCTCAAGCAAGCAAGCAAGCATGTAAACGCAGGCCTACTAGGAGAGCCTCCACGCGGCGGTCGGTGGGCAAGCAGGGCATGTAACATATTTTTGTGGTCAGCTGATTGGCGAATCTCCTAAGAAGACCTAACCAGCACGGTACGACTTCGTCGTCCGCTGGGAGGTCTTCAAGAAGAGTGTCTCCGGGTAACAGGGGACAGCTTCACGATCGTTGGAGCATCGACCAGTCGTCCGAGCCTCCCTTTGAGGGCACGTAACGAGCTCATTAGCTTCATGAGAGGCTGACCCAACATCCGACGACTGGTCTCACTTGCTGTCACCGACGATCGATGGACTGCGCATCCGGGGAAACTCCTGCCTCTTCACCAACCAAGCATGTAACTATCAATATTTAAAGCTATCATCATATGTTTGCTTACCCGTTCTTGCCGTCGCTATACTCGCTGTAGTCTCGCTTTCCCGGCCTCAGCTGCGTTATCTTGTCCCTAATTTCTTGGAACCTGGACTTGTTCTCGAAATCGTCATTATTCTGCGTATAGTCGGACGAGGCGGAGCTCATCCGAGCCTCCTTGCTGTACAGGTCGCCTAAACAGAAGAGATACCAGCCTGCAGCCTCCAGAGATTCATATCGGCGAGGCACCGCACCGAAGAGCCAGGATCAGCCCCAGCACAGGGTACAGGAGAAGTCAAACAATTAAGCACTGAATCGGCTAACGACCTGCGCACAGGGCAGAGGACCGCCGCCTAAGCAGAAGTCACAATACTCGGTCTCTGAAAAATTAGAAAGGGTCACGATCAGCAAAGATTAAACATAATTGAAAAACCCGGCTGAATCGATTCTGACCAGTATGGAATAACTAGCCCATAGGCCAAGTGGGGGAAGAGCTTGCGAATTCCGAACTGAACATCATTGTATAAACAAACCGAACATATTTAGACCAGATATTTATTCAACTTCACAAGCAAACACGACACATTCAATACTAGTTTAAGACTCCAAATCTACGATGCGGTTGGAATCTCGTTATGAAGGGCACCATCCCAAATACTTAAATCCATCGTAAAACACGGCCCCGATAAATGCATGAACGTAAATCGACACGCACACAAACACACGGACACACCAATACCCATATTGTCATATTTATAAATGCCAACGAACTCAAGCACATGACCATTTAGAACATACATTGACATATCTTTAAAGCAAGAGTCGCAAACGACAAACAACGTCTTTCTCATATTCCAAAAAAAAAAAACACAAGATAAGGGAACCTTCGCTTACCGTACTTACTATAAAAAGCGTCTTGTATTGCGTTAGAAGACAGGCCTACGTATTTGTCCCGATTCGATTTACACTTCTTCCGCTCCTCTCGTAACCTATTGTCGTCCTGTATTAGATCCAGCAGCTCCTTTACCTTGTGACGAACTAAGCGAGAGATTCAAGAGTATGCAAGCTACTTCGGCAATCGTGAAACACCGGCGACATAGCGCGTCGTGAAGATGGTTTTACTCAAACGGGAAGCATTGTACAGCTTGAAAAAATCCTCTCCAACATAACTTCCAAAAAAATCAACCGGCCGCATCTTAAACAGACCAACGGCAACGCGTCACACGAACGCATACATGAAAAACGTTTTCTATGTCTGCGATTGCCAGAAGACAGAAAAACTAATTGACAGCCGGAAAATGACTGAGCTGCGTCATAACAAACCATGCATAGGTTTGATACAGCTATATCCTGCAAGTTCACCATAAGGTCGCAAAAAAAAGTTAGCGCTATCGAAATCCTACTTCAGAAGGTCGCACCATTACGCGGAATTATGTAATCCTTTCTCCTCGAGTTAGAATACTACGCGGACATACGCTGCATAACGAAAATACGCGGTATTGCGCGGAATTATGTTATCCTTTCTCCTCGAGGTTAGAATATTACACGGGATTACGCGGTATAACGAAAAAACGCGTTGTCACGCGGAATTATGTTATCCTTTCTCTCGGAGATAGACGATTAACCAAGCGACGAATTCCCATGAAAAGCCTAAAACATAATAATCTCACAGGCATGAGCGTTTGCAAATCGTTTTCACTGCTGGCCATTTCGCCGAAGAAACGCAAATGCTAACCACCAAATCTAAGCAAATCGACCTCACAACATTCCGACTGGTGCAAGCCAAACAAGAAATCTGAACAAAGGGTATCGACAGGCTATCTTCTTACCGTTTAAGCCTTGGTCTTTGCCGTTCTCATCTGTGTAAGTAAATGTCTCCAAGCTTCGCATATCGTAGACATGATCGCGTGCGCTTGTCACCACCCGCTCTGAGCCATTGCGTATGAGGTAGTTTAATACCAGAAGACACTAAGAAACGCATACAGAGTAAACAATTGCAGCTGAACTTTCACGAGTCATACCATCTGGCAAATGAAATAGCACAGAAACACGCGCGTCCATGTGCTACTTCAACATCCGCCTACTATGTCCGACGGGAAAGCACGCCATAAGAAGAATTTTAATTAAACGCATTTTCAAGACAAAATACAGCGAAACATCTCGAGACACCTTGTATATCCTCCTCCAATTCTTTTTGCCTTCTAAGAGCATTCGCTTCCACAACATTCCCATAACTTCTGGAAAACGCTCGTACATGAACGTTAACCGTGCGAGCTCATTTAAGAGCGAGCCGTGCGGACCCCACTGATCGTCATTTGTTGCTTCTCGAACTTTCGACTCAACATCAGAATAGTTCATAACCACATTGGCTCTAAATTGAAGGCATACTTCAGATTGCGTTGTTATAATAGAGACAAGAAATACGCAAGAAGATATTTTAGGGCTTTCTGCTTCAGGAATCAGTTAGATTTACTAGCACAATTCATTGGCGAAGGGGTTTCTCGTCACATCTACTAGGTGGCTTTCCATCTTTGGAGGATCTTGAGATTTTAAAACTTAGCATTGCCACTTCTACCTGGAAGTGACAGGGTTTGCTTCACAGCAAATCAGAGAACTGAAAAATTATAAGAACAACGGTCAAAAGGAGAGGGAAAACAAATGAAAGGCATTGGTATTACTGCCTGTTCAAAAAGTAACCATGACGGTTTTCCCTCATAATTTTAGATGAGCTTTACAACATTCCTACTTCTCCGATTTGCTTGCAAGCTCACACTAACAAATGCAATCAATCTATATGATAGGTTTCAGGTGACTAGACAATAACTAAATAAAATATTAATAATCAGTAGAACTAGTGGTGCACAATCATAATAGACAGCAAGATAGACACCAAATAGCAAAGAGAGCTCAACTAACAATATTACTGGATGCAAATTGGGACAGTCTGGCAAGGATCAATTAGTCAGACAAAGTCCATAATGAAGTTCAGGCATACCAATTAAAACATGGCCATGCGCCCCTATCAAGTTAAAGCCTGTTTAACAGTTAACTTACTAACAGGAAATGATTCAGAGGAGGATGTGGCAGATTTTACAACAGCAAGAACAACCACAACAATAGGAAAAAACTTTTGCAATCAATCAATCAATTTTGTCTACCGATGGGTACACATACCTAGATTCTTAAATCTGGATACATGTACACACAAAATCTCCAGTTTCACGCCCGCTTGTAAGCTGTAAGGTGTCTTTTCAAACCAGCAGAAGATTTACCGATCTTGCGGGACATATCACAAACAAAAGAACTACACTCAATTACATAAGGGTAGAGCCTTGCAGGGGATGGCTTGTACCACCATTTATTGAGTTCAGCATGCAACTTTCATAACATTTTACACATTGTTCATAGATGACCTGGTATTAAAATAAACTGACCAACCTGAACTAGCTTTTATTTGGATGCGACTTTAGATGATTTATGCAACCTTTTCCGGAAAGTAGAACAGATGCATTTATCACATCTCCAATTATACAGAAGCTCTCCGTTTTAATGAGAGCCATTGCGAAGTGCACACTTCAACTGTTCAGCTTTAACAAAACTTCCTTCAAATAACTTTGACTGAACTCCACTGTTCACACCTTACATGAGGTCTCTACGCATACCAGTTTTTTTCATCTATTTTCATTCACTTCAGATAAGCTTAAGCAGTACGAGACTTACCAGTTTTAAATTTCCCAAAGAAGAGTTGTGATGGGATTGTGCATTTATTCATCTGGACTGCACGACTTACCCAAGTCATTTGAAATTACATGAAAATAGACTCAATGCATACACATCTTGCCTAGGGCAATATGCCAGCAATGCAGGGTCCAACACTCTCATGCCTGCAGCAAGGCAAGAGAATGGAAAATTTATAGACACAGATTTAAGCATTCACTGCCAGCCCACAATCATACACGCACGATTACATAAGCCAGACACAGACACCAAATGAAACCCAATTTAGGGGTTAATTTAACCGTGCAAAAAGGGAAATAATTCTTTGTCATTTAAGCAGCTCTGATTTTATCAATGAGGCTCAAACTATCATGATTAGTCGTGTAATTTTTCTTAATGCATAGCCAATTTTTGTAAATACTCTGGATTTAGTCTGTGAAAACATTTGCTATGAGTGAAAATAGAGAACTCTCTTAATGAGTCTTAATGGCTTGTGTCGAGACACAAGCACATTTTGCATAAAAGTGGAACACTCGAGATTTCAAGCTTAATTTTTAACACACTTGCGTTAACGACAGACTCGAATGTGAAAGCAAATCGAACAAAGAGCAAACTATACAGCTCATTTTTATGAGGACAATGCGCCATATGTGCAGCTCGTAACGACTTTGTAATGGCAACTGAATGCTATCCAATGCCAGCACTAAGCAAGGAAATAAAATTAACTAGAAAATTTCCGCAGAAAAATGAAGGAAAGGCAAGAATAATAAGAGAAAATTGAAAAACCTATCCAACAAACCAAACCAAACCCCAACCGTCCTTGACTAAACAGTACTTACACTTTGTCCTGAATTTCGCGTATTTTCCACATCTTAGACTTCAAGCAAAAATCTTCACAGAAGATTAAGCTGTCTTAAACAAATTTGGCTGTTTTTTTAATCTGCACAACCAGCGATAACAAATTTCTTGAAGAAGTTAAGTTCTGAGTCTGGGGAGCTTACCACCATTAACGTAGCCCGGAACACCATATCCCATAACGGATTCCGATCTCCCCTGACAACCCAACCCTGAATAAATGGCCTAAACTTGAGTCATCCCAGTCTCCTTTGCGGCCTTTGCATAGGATGGTGGTAGCATTCGAATATAACACAGAGCCTCTGTCCCAAACAGAAATCTCATCATAGACGGCTGACTTCTCCGAATTGTCATGCTAAATGCAGTCTTACGAAGTGCGATTGCTGAAAAACTCGGGTAAAATTTTGGTAATGCCTGCATGGGCCACCATAGCTGGTTCTAAGCCAAGTTGTGAACGAAGGAAGATGGGGCGTCAGGTTAACTACCAGATCCCGTAAAACCCCTATTGCTACTAAAAACGCAAGAAATGTCAGCAAAAAAGACGAGCATGCGACTAAAGATTGTCTTTCTTATGAGGACGATAGAATGAAGCAACAGGGTCATCCACAATCAAGGGAACCTCTAAACTGGACAAAAAAAGTTTTAATCAGATCGTGGAATGTGTGTACACTCATGTAATGTGGTAGGTTGTGCCTCAATCGTCAACAAGTTTTTCAAACTCAAGCTAAACAGCAAGAAGAACGAAGGCCAAGTGAGAAGGCCTCCATGCGGCGGTAGGTGGGCAGGCACATCGTTTTGCAGCAGCTATTTTTGGAGAATCTCCCGAGTAGACGGGACAACAACTGTACGACTTTGTCGTCCGTCTTGTGGGAACATCAGATGGGGCTGGGCTACATCAGATTCACGATTGTCGGAGCATCGACCAGTCATCACTGCGAGATGAGAGAATTTGCAGAGACGTGGACATCCCACGAACCTCCCATGATCGAAGTTTTGTAAAGCGGTTACAGCCCAAGATTAAAAGGCAACGTTTTATCGCTGTGGATGATCTAACTCTGTACCATAGTCGAGCAGGTCAAGATCGGTCTAAGCAACCCATTTCCAACACACAGCTAGGAAAGATTGAATTTAAAACCAATACTTTAGGACACATTACTTTACAAACTATTCTGCCATGCGCCTCGACCATGATTGCTTGAAGAAGATAGACGCAGAAGAAGAAGTCGATCCAAGGACGAACGTGGGATCTCATTGATGACCATAGTTGGACAAGACAAGACATCGACCAGCCTCAAAGAGACGCAAAGAGAAACCAGGAACGGCAAAGACCTATTAAGAACCGGATGCAAGAGTTCAATGACGTTTTTGTAAGTAAAAGCAAGACGCATCTTTAAGGTTCCATTATGTTCTGATCACCCTGTGAAGCACCAGGTGACATTTTAAAGTTAGCCGTTTCGGCATGCTGACGTAAAGGAGCGCCTTAAAAATAAGGCTTCCTTTGGATCATGATGATTACAACTATTAAGGCCTTTTCAGTGAGTCTGTGGAGATCAGTCTAAAGAATATCCGCAAGCAGTTGTGTTAAGTAGTGCACATATCCTTCTGGTGATGTCAAAGCAAAGCATCAGAGTCCTTGTCTTTCATGTCTTCCGACTCTGAGTTAGCTAGCAAATTGTTGTCCCTGCACGACGTTCTTTAAATTGTCTATTGATGAAGGGGGCTTCCTTGACGGTCTATTGATGCAGGGGGTACATTTGGGGGCTTCTAGCGGGTGCTGTTATCTTTGCCATATTCATCAAACCTACGCCAAGATAGCAAATGTTTGTTGTTTTTTTTTTAAATCTAATCCAAGTCTTTGCTGGGTTTCCTTGGATTATCTACAAGACACGTAAATTATCTTAGTAGCTGACGAAGATTGGCACAGGGCGTTCTAGTTCCCCAGAGCTCTTCTAGCGGAGTTGTTGGTTTATCAAAAACATAGTCGATAAAGGTCTGTTCGGCTTTTGGAATATCTAAGAGCATCCATGATAGAATTGGCCTCAGAACGAGCTGAGGGAACTGGAGAACTGAGACAGCGGACACAGGAAAGTCGTTTGAAACTCATGAGCGTTGCTAGACACATATTTTACGAGGCACAAGCCGCAGGATATCAAAAGTTTTCACTAGCTTTCCTCAAACATCTTAATGGTGAAAGGCTCTCTAAATCGAACCGGGTATGAGATTTGAGGTACACCTGCTTCGTGCAAGCACCAGTACACCGATCAATGTCTTTTTGGCAGATATTAGTGCTAGGTTGGTGTGTGTATGTGCGTGTGTGTTTGTATAGTATTTCCTTATCTGGTCACAGTTCATGCTCCTTGTTGCATTTGCCCTTCAGCTTCGTTTCTACCTGCATGGCTATAGTTGTTGTTAAAAATGATCGTCGTATTCTGAAGTAGTTATCACGGAATATATCAGGAAGGGTTATTTTGGAATAGTGTTACGGTGATATCATCTTAATGGCGCCATTTCAATTTGCACCAAGAGGGGCTTGCATCTTGATAATAGGCAGTCCATTAATTTCATCCAGGTGTTGTTTAACTATATCTGGTTTTGCTTAATTATATATTTCTTTGGAAAAAATTGTACGTAAAGAGAAGAAGTTGGAAAGAACAGAATGCGACAAGTACAGGAGGTCAACAACGAAATGTACTGCTCTCCTCAAAACTGTCCTTCTGAAAGAGTAAGTCTTACCGCGCATTAAGAATATATCGGAGAACTTGCTGCGTGCAGGATGTTGAAGACCTTCGCGACTTGACTGAGGAGGAGATGGAAGCAGGACGCGCAGAAGATGAGGACGAAGAAGACACCCCATCAAGTGTGAGTGCCTGTGAGAGGCCCGGGTGTAGTGCTCTGGGGTAAAACTGCCGAGGTTCAAGCGAAGTGGGATTTAGCCAACGATTATTTTAAAAGTAAAATCGACTTTTCCGGCAAGATTAAAAACAATCATGACTCTAGCAGAAGAATGCAAAGTATGATATATAACTCTTCGCAGAGCGCTATGGAACAGTTAGTAATGGCAGTTCTGGAAAATGTTCGCTCTATAACCATCTAATGAAACCCGAGCTGGAAAAAAAGTTACAACGTTAAAATCTTCTCCAAGTGCCTTTGCTAAAATCAGGTATATTGCTAAATTGCCACCCTCTAAGCTGGGTCACCGAGAGTCTCATCAGTTTAGAGGTCACGAGACCGAGATAGATTTTAATTTTTGGAGATACTGCAATGCTGTGTTCGAATGTAAAGACAGGTTCGCCCCGATTTCAGCACGCCTCGCGCACTTAAAAAGAGTGCTGTCTGAGAAAGCAAAAAATAAGAAGTTGCATCTACCTTCCCTTTGGCGAGTCAGACACAAATACATGGCTTGCAAGATGGCGACACGGTCTGCAGTCGTTACTGAAGGATACGCTGGCATGTTATTTATATATTTATTTATTTATTTATTTATTTATTTATTTATTTGTTTGTTTACATGTTTTTCTTGGCTTATCCTGTGCTATGCGCAAGACCTCGGGAGTTGGCATTCCAGGCATTTAGCGGCGCATGCGCTTATGCTGATGGTGTCAGCGGTGCTTTGAAGTAGCCCTGCATCATGAATCAGGTGTGTGCAGTTTCCCCACCGCTTCACCTGCACGGAGTATTCTTCGGCATGTGTCTAAAATATCATCGGAGTCCAAGACCTACCCTCGGTGGAAAAAACTATATATGTTTTTTTGGTGGTTGTTTTGGTAGCTTTCTGGATACCTTCGTAAACGATCATGTTCATTCCAAGAAGGCTTTGTTGTTATTGCAGGGCTATTGTTGTTATTGCAGGGCTATTGTTGTTGTTGTTGTTGTTGCCTCGGTCTTGAACTTTGAACTGCTTCTTTCCTTGCCAAGAAAGTTGCTAGCCAGGGTTCCTCGCTGCTGACAAATTGCAGAATTATGGTGCTGTATTGTATTGGGTGGAGTTTGTTTTGAAAGTGTCAGAAGATTTAGTTTTATTAGTTGTCACATAATTGGCTACTTATTGCTACCAAATAATCATGCTAAATCCCATCCCATTGGCAATCAGCGTGTGTAGATGAACCTTGAGTAAAGGTGTTAATACATGTGGTGATATTTTGATGCTTCTATGATACATTGCATATTTTCGCAAAAGTTTCATAGTTTTAATACAAAATTTTGAAAATGAAACTTTGCCTTTCATCGTGAAGAACTGGACCCAGTGGCATCTTGCTGTCGGTATTTTAGAGGTTTATCCTAAATTTTAATGCTGACTTAATGTTAATAATATAGTCTTTTCCTTTGCTTTGACAACAGGTTTCCTGTAGCTCATGTTTGTCTTGTGTGAATAAAAAATCTCTGGTTTTCTTCTGTTGTCTGTTTGTGACTTGCATCGTTCTATTGCTCGTCTGTTATAGGAGGATGACTAGGGGTCCTGGAACATATGTCATCAGTGCAGTTATAACAGATGTTGAAAAGAGGAAGCACCCAACAAAGTACTATGTTAGTCTCGGTGAATTAAATTTGTCGGGATTTTTTAGTCGCAGATTTTCCAGTAATACTGAGGTCTATTTGTATTTTGCTACTTCTTGATCTTATTTTAGTGCAGTTGGGTAGAAATTATTTGAAGTGTAAACACTTTCATCGCCTGAGTGCAAATCGTTAAACTTGTTTGTGTTTCTCTGTTAAGCAACAGTGTTTTACATTATTCTACTGCTGACCTGTTCTAGTACCAAGTATATAGCATGATAATCATCACCTCTTCCATGTTACTTAATCTGCATGACCTAGGCACTTCTGAAGTCAGTAGGCTATGGTACAGCCCATTTGCAACGCAATTGACATAATGACTATTGTTTCTTTTTTGTAGGCATATGTCATTACTGTACATTGGTCAGATGGAGGACAGCTAGTGATTTTTAGGAGATACAGTCAGTTTTTTGCACTTCAGGTGTGTTAGGCCTTTGCATCTATAAAGTTGTGTGTATATTGTGCCTAATTATGCAACTAGCTTAATGTTTTTGTTGTGAAATATTTATGTTTCATCATTCCGTATGTGGTCTCTCTTTACTAGACGGCACTCATAGACCTTTTTCCTACAGAGGCTGGTGTTGGAAATCCAGAGGAGAGAATTTTGCCTTTTTTGCCAGGTAAGCATGCAAACACTTTGTATTAGTGGATTGCCAGTATTTTTTGTTGTTCTTCGTAAAGCCTTTTTTCTTGCTGGATGTTGCTGCTTTAGTAAATGTCATGCAATTCTATTGCAACTGTTGGCTTTGTGGAAGCAAAACAATGATAATATTGACCTCACATGGAGTTGTGGCTAAAAAGCAGAAAGAAAGAATTTTGAAGTGATTTGAAAGTTTCGAATAACTATCCCTTGGTTGTATTTTGATTCTGTAGGCTCATTTCATGTAGATTTGCACAACTTGTTGACCCTAATCATGTCTTTTCTGTTGAATATTTTTCAGAAGCTAGTTCAAGAGATAACCAGAATGCTCTCATCTTAGTACAAAGTGTTCTATATTATGCATTGTTTTGATGAAGTAGCATTTTGTGTGTATGATGTCAATTTAAGAGAGACTTCCAATAGCCCTATAGAATAAGCATGGCTTTTTTTTTTGTGGTGTGGTTTATGCTGTACTTCTATGATCTATTATATATGTATTTTGGTTGCAAATTGCAAGAGCACCAGATGTTTGCAATTTATGTAAATGATAAAATAATAACATTAATGTAAGTTGATAACTGCCAAATGTATAATCCACACATCAATCGCCATCCCATGGTGCAACAGGGAGAGCTGCCTGCAGTTTAGTTAAGAAGGTAGAACAATATTAATGCCTCACATTAGTTGCGCTTGTGTGCATGTTGATTCTAGGGTGGCAGGCTGCCTTGTGACACTGTATATAATAAGTCTTCATGTCCTGTAGTTGGTTTGAAAGGAGTCAGTTGAACCCAAGGTGGTCTTCGGAGAAGGGTTGTGCTTTATAGAAATAATGCATTGTGCCATATGTTAAAGGGATTATGAAGCTTCTTGCCCTTCATGTAGTGCAGGTGTCATGTCTTAATTTGTACATTTAATTTTGTGAATTTTTTTGGAAAATTGTTTGAAAAAAAATTTAAATGATGTGCAGGGGTAGCATTTGTCGATATGTATAAGTGTACAATAAGGCAACTTACATACTGCTTATTCTTAGAGTTTCAAAAAATAAAAAAAATTAAAATCATAAATTTCGGGGTGTGTACAGAAAGTTGAAAAAAACTTAAGCACTTTAATAATTGAAAATTTTCTCGTAATACGGGTGGAACCGACGATGAAGCTGATTGTTTAAAGCTACCAGCAGAGAGGGTTGTATCAGGATTGTGATGATGTAATTGAAATTCGGAAACTTGCAGAGTAAACAAGGCGATATTGTACGACTGTGCTGCGCTACAGCTGATCTGTAACTGCATAGGGTTGGAATTCGCGTAGTGGGCCATTCAATAATCTATTCTTGCCGCTTGGAGCCATGCGTACTCTGGCATGTTTTGTCGGCGGCATTGAAGCTTTTTCAAATTTCTTTTGCTAAGAGTAATCTAGGAAGCGAAGGGATAATTTGGAAGGAGATATTGACGCATATGATGAGCTTTAGATTTTTGATGCGCCTACGGCATTTTCCTTGTGGCAGCTATTTTATATGACAGGTATAGCATGGGGGTGAGATTGCTTAGTTTTTTTTCTTCAGAAGGCTAACGAAGCCTCCTACAGTCCCGGGAACACTAAAGCAGGTGCCATGGCAATCCCGAAAGGCTGCGTGCTAGCGTCCGCCGAAATTTCTATCAGGAGCAATGAAGTCGAAAACCAGTTCCCAATAGCTAGGCACCGCATTTGGCTCACCTAATTCACATCGCCACATGATTAAGAGGTCGTATGCACAGTTTTTGTGATGGAAGCGATGCTTTGCGGTGGTCAAAATCCTGAGTTACTTCTTTAGCTGTAAGGCTGAAGGAACATGAATACCTTGTTTAAAGCTTGTCTGGTTCTATAGCTATGAAGCTTTTCAAAATCTGAATTCCTTGTTTAAGCCCAAAGTCTAAGACTCCGCATTATTGTGCAAGCTATGATCCCTCAATGGCAAATAAATCTTCAAAAGTGTTTTCTGTAGGACTTTTTTGTATGGCGTATAATGGCTACGTGCTATGCACTCTCACTATTATCTTCCAGTTCTATGGCCGTCATAGCTAATGTGAAGGTCTCTTTTGAAATGTTGCCTTGTGCAGCAACCACACAGGAACCGTGTCGTATATTGAGTTTAATTTACTCCAGTAAAGTTGTGTGACGAGATCGCTGTCTTGTTATTTTCTATTTAAAATGAAGGCTTTTTAGAAGCCGCTGTATCCGAACTTCCACTTGTCCATTTGATTTCATAGATTGCCCTACTTTTCAACCAACCAAGGTTCATATAAGTGTCAGTGAAGTGATTTCGGTCTTACGTGCTTAGGCAATCCAAATGCTTTGCTTGGGAGCATTAATTTTAATTTTCTATGTCTCCCATGGTGATCGAACAACTTGCTGGGGGGGTGTGTGGGGGTAATATTTTTGCGGATAATTTGTGTATCCCTTCTAGCGTTATTGTTGTCGCGAAGATGCACGTCTGTTTTGTATTAAACGTTATGTTCTGTACTGTTCTCTTTATGTGCGCGGTGTTTTGTGTTCAGGAAAAATCATCTTTGGGAGAAGTCAAACCAGGGATGTAGCATTGAAAAGAAAGAACCTCATCAATGAATATTTACAGGTATGGTCCTGTTCAAGCGTTTGTCTGTCACGGTGAACTAAAGCTTCGGTTTTAGGCTACGCTTGTATGAATATAGTAGCCGTTGCTTGGCAATTTAGTATTGCTTAGTGTTTCTACTTAATGTCGTTCGCTTCTGTCTCAATGTTCTTTGAAAGTTGACATTGGTCGGCGCTTTCAGTTGCGCTGCAGTGTTTAAAATATTTGCGTGGTCCAATGTTCCTTTGGTATAGCAAGCAATCCCGCATTGCTATACAAGCCTGCAGTGCTGATACTGGTCCTTGACTTATCGAGAAGCGTCTTTTGACTATGGGAATAGCATATGCTCTGATACGTTGTTTTAGACGTCAGATTTCGAAAGCACCTCAACCTTGCCGTTGTTGTTTTTAATGTTGATTTTGTTTATATTGCTGTTGTTGTTTACATTGTTGTTGTTTGAATTGTGTCCACTTTAATTTTTGCTGATTTTCCTATCGTTGTTCATTTTTTTTTGTTATCTTTAATTTGTTTTGTTAATATTGTCATTACTTTTATTGTTGTTATTTGTATTGCTATTATGTATTTTTTTTGTTGGTATTTGTATTTTTGCTGTTTGCGTTGCTGTGGTTTTTTATATCGTTTGTACTTTGTGAATAAGATATCCGTCCATGATTTGGTTTTAACGCCGCGGAAGGTTGTGCTAAAGCGCCTTAAAATATCGCTTGATTTATTCCTTTTGCTCAGTCTTCCACATAAATCGACAGTTTGTGGGTATTGATGTCATTGCAGAACTATGCTTATACTTTAAGGGCCTTGTCAGGCTTCCAGACGCTTTGTCAAAGTGTGAAGTTATCCTCGATTTCTTTGAGCCTACGGCGGACGATATCAGCTCATTAGGGAGGTATGCGAGTTTGCTGGGTCTGTTTTGTAGTTCACATCTGTTCAGCTCATTAGGGAGGTATGCGAGTTTGCTGGGTCTGTTTTGTAGTTCACATCTGTTGTATGAATGCAGTTACAAAAAGAAAGAACATGTTTCGGCTCACCAAGATTTTAGGGTCTCATCAGGGATACGGGGAGCTGACTCAAACCCTGCACCGCAGGCCAAGTGGACCGTATTTGCTGTATGTACAACTGTCCTCTTACGTAAAACGGTTTCCCTATGAGTCCCGAAATGTGCTTATTTTCTTCGTGACCGGGGACGAAAAGGGAAGCTCCCTTGATGATAGCGATTGGACGTCAATTCAAGCGCTTTGAGGGGAAAGCGCGCGTTATTGGCGAAGTGAAATCTTCTGGTGGCACGATGCTTTGTTTTAGACGAATATGTCGAAGATCAAATCCCTGGCTGCCATTTAAATTGGAAATCAGACTGAGTTAAGCCTGATGGCACTGCTGTTCCTTCTAGCATCCTGCGCGATTGGCGCAACCGAAGCCGATGAAGCGATAGTTTTTTTTTTCTAGTAACGAGAGTATTTGGTGACGCAGCGTTTGCCAGTTCCGGACATAAGTGCAATGTGACTAACTGGTACGAAGCAAGACTGCAGAATTGAGAACACGAGTTATAGATTTTTTGTGAAGGCATTCGTCAGACCAAATGAACTCTCGTGGCGCTAAGCTGCTGCCTGGATGGGTTCGGCCGCCGCTTCATTTCAACTGTGTGTGCATAAAAAAGTGATCCATGCTTTCAGCAAAGTAAGCTGCAAAGACAGGAATAACTGGTGCTGCGGAAAGCCATCAAGTTATGCCATATTTAGTATTAGTTATGCCATATTTAGTATTATTTCCGAGGCCCTTGTTTTTGTACGTTTTAGTATGCATTAGCGCGTTCACATATGCGGTCACTCGCTCTTTTCATTCCCTTTGTTCTGAAGTACCAAATATCCAGTTTTTGCAATGCGTGTTGGATGACACAGCTGAAAGTGTATTGGGGACTTTGGACTCTGCTTCATTTGAAAGTTTTCGCTTATCAAACCACAAAGCAACATGATATTGTAAAAGTACCTTCTCTTTTGCACTTTTCCCAATTTGCGGCACACTAGATAGCCAAATGCGTTGTCTATTTGTGACTTGCATGATTTTGTAGAGCTCGTGTTTAAAGTCACCCTATGGCAGAGTGACTTTGGACACCCTACAAAATTCAGCTTAGGTACCTAGCAGGTAATTTTCTGGCATCCATTCTGTACATTCAAGACTGCTACTATAAGTTCTAGAACTTATTGCATTTACCGACTTATTGGCCCCAGTACAGGACCAGGCGTTCTTACAAGGGTTCAAAAATAAAGCAACTGTGCAAAGTCACCCCGATTTACGGTACCACTTATGTATTACCTAGTATTTGTCGAGGAAGCGCTTGTCTGAACTAATCACTGAGAATCTTGGTGTTGTAACCCTCATGTCAGCTACCAGGTTATCTTCAGGCTATCAGGCTACCTACGCTGTCAGGCAAGGGTTGGTGGATTTAGGGTTGGAGATGCAACGTTTTCAATAACCCTCTTGCTTTGCCTTTCTGCGATGTTTATGTTATCAATATTTTTATTAATATTTTGTTATTTATGTTTTCTTGCGCTATCGGCGATGTTTATGTTATTAAAATATGTGGTTGAGTTTCTTCATTTCTTCTATATATAATATCAGCTCTGGGCAACAGAAGAACCAGTCCCAGAAGACGGTGGATTGTATATCGGATCCAGTTCTTCTTGAGCAGTACCATGTTATTGCCGACTTTAAGAAGACCGAGAAAAATCAAGTCAGTTTAGCGGCTGGAGACACGGTGGAGGTGATAGAGAAGTCCGATACTGGTTGGTGGTTTGTTAGCATTGAAGACGAACAGGGTTGGGTGCCCAGTACTTTTCTTGAGGCAGCAGATGGGGTTAAAGATAGAGACAACAATGTCGTTCTCCTAGAGCGGGGAAAAGGTAATTTCCGTAACTTTTGCTTGTTTGGCGCCGTTTTTGGGAGTCAAGAACGTCTAATTAGCTTTCTTTAACTTAGACGCTATTAAGCTATTATGGACGTCATCGTGTTTATCTTTTCGTATATTATTTGCGTCAGTTGTAGCTTTCTGGTGATTTCTGATATCTGCCTGGTGCCTCGGTCTAATGCACTCACACCATCCGTGCAATCTAGTCCTGGTGTTAGTTCTAGTATGCATATCGCTTATTGTGGATAGGACTGGAATCCGTTTGGTTTCTTTCTATTCTTGCGTGCAACCAGGTAGTCATTTTTTTCGCTTGTCGCGACTATGACTCCTACGAAACACGGATGTTTGCGTGTCTGTGGTTAGTTAGTTGGTGAAGGGCCAGGAGTTTCCCCGGATGCGCAGTCCATAGATCGTCGGTGACAGCAAATGAGGCCAGTCGTCGGATGTTGGGTGAGCCTCTCAAGGAGCTAAAGAGCTCTTTACGTGCCCACAAAGGGAGGCTCGGACGACTGGTCGATGATCCAACGATCTTGAAACTGGCATCAAAATGTACCCTGATACCAGTAGACACGTTTCGTGAAGACCTTCCCAGCAGACGACGATGTCGTACTGTTGGTTAGGTCTTCTTAGGAGCCTCGCCAAATTTGCTAGCTACAAACGTTTGTCACATACCCTGCGTGCCCACCGACCGCCGCGTGGATGCTCGCCTAGTTGATCGGCTTGCGTGTCTGTCCCAAGCCAGAGCTTCCGGATTTGGGAGCAATGTTAGTGAGAGCGTTTGTTAGTGCTCTTTATTGTTGAGTTCTTTCCCACCGAATTTTTTTCGCATTGGTTTCTATTTCATGTTCATTAATGTCAACGGCTGTTTTGCTATGTCTCTTGCGTCCGTCGCGTCATTGAAAACAGTGGTAGCACAGTCATATCAATGCTTCTGTGGCTGACCTGAAAAAAGTAATTTATGTTTTAAATTCTATATTCGTGCTACAGAAATTATAGCTTGCAAAAGTATCTGGTGGCACTGCAGTTGGCAGTGGCACATAGGCATTTGATTTCAAGTTTTTATGGGTTGGATAAAATAGCGTGGATTGTCTACAGCCTCATCTTATTTCGCTCTTGAGAAATGGCAAAATTTTCCCCGGATCGCTTCTGCGTAGTTTACGTCCTAAAATTTGGGCTCATAGGTCTTGATATTTCTTTCGGCATTATAGGATGCATGATGGCGTGCGGCAATTGCATATAACTGAGCAAAATGCATAACGTCTTGCTGGTCGGGTTGGTGCAGTTGTAGGAGTAGGTTGCTTGTAGGTAGTGTTTAGCCTAGTTGCATTGCTTCGGAGGCATTCCATTGTAGATTCCGGTGACCTCGGAGTTCGTTTAGGCTCAAGATTTCTGTTCCTTTTTTTTTAAATTAGCGCTTGCATTTTTGTAGAGGAGAAGTTCATGTGCTTCAAGGCCTATAGCGCAGCTTTACCTGATGAGCTTTCATTGGATGTGGCCGATGTTGTGGAGGTTCGCGAAAAGCACTCTGATGGATGGTGGCTTGTAAAGTATGAATTGTTTGTTTTTAGACTTGTTTTAAAGTATGTTGGTGTTCATAGTGTTAATATGGCGCTTATAAGCAAAGCAAATCTCTCTTATTTGCTGTCTTTTGAAAAATAAATATTAAGCGATGTGATCGGCCCTGTTACGAAGAGTCATTGCTAGAGAAGGGAAGGGAATAATTGTTTCTAGAAGTTCCATGTGAAAGCTAATATAAGGTCCGTTTCATGTGAGGTGGATCAGTGAGGAACCTGTCGACCAAGGTCTTTTGTTGTGTTGTGCAAGCCAGCACTCTCTGTTGGTAGGGACGGAAGGGAATGAAGAGCATTAGACTCTCTCTTTCTCGCTGTCACTCTCTCTCTCTCTATCTCTCTCTCTGGTATTCACTCTATCAGATGCGAACATGCACACATACGCACGCACGCACGCACGCACTCACGCATGCACTGATGGATGCGTAGCAATTTATACTCTATTTACACGCACACGGGCATATTTGTGCGCACGCATATTTATATGTGTATACACTATGTGTTAATATTCATGCATACATGCACACATGCATAAAGATGTCTATTATATATATATATATATATATATATATATATATATATATATATATATATATATATATGTATATATA
>QQSS02233145.1:0-10149 GCA_003687565.2 Craspedacusta sowerbii | reverse complement strand
CGAGGCTGCCTGGCTATTGTGTTGCTGCCACGCGCTGATTGGTGGGACCTCTACTATTGTGGGAAAAAAAATGTCGCGCCCCGGGAACCATGGCAGAGCACTTCCTGGCTGAGAAAGAAATAAGCAAATATCAGTGGAGAATGACACCCCAATACTCTGCTGATTGTGACAGTTGATAAAATACTAAAATAAGTGCTCAAATTTCACATTCAAATTGGAAAATCTTCGGTTTTAGCCAGCTTTGGCGTTGATGCGATTTGTTGAGCTCAGTGTGCTTACACATGAGTACTAGGCAAGACCTGGCGTTGTTTTTTCGATAATCAGTGTTACGTAACAGTCTTGTGATAGCGACGTGCCTCGTATAGGAGTTAAGTTACGAGGGACCAGGCGACGTCCTATTTACAAGCTTTGTTCAAAGTTGTTCTTGTCATGCTTTCCCGCCAGCTCTAGCAAGTTTCTGAAGTGCAGGATTCGCTCAAGCCTGTATATGAAATGGTTCCTATACTACAACAAATGGCATGAATGCTATGAGTAAAGCTGCCTGCGCCACGCATTAAATCTACTATAAGTGTTCAGATACTGCATATTGTATCATGTATTTTGGACTTTAGCGAATCCTTAGAAAATCTGACTTATATCTGGAAAATAAGATATCAAGAAATGGACGCATGAAGTTGCCGATAAAATTTTAAAGCCATAGAAAAATCTTTTTCTTTTAAACCACGAAGGTCCTGCAATCACATCGCGCTGGAAGACGTACCAAAGCCACGAAGCAAGCGATGTCTCGTGTCTTGCACTTTAAAAGATAGCCCCGACAAACACCACCGCAAACCCGAAAAAGTCTAACCGTAAATCTACCATTTACTCCTCAATTGCGAGTGTTCCTTATGTGGATCCAACCGTGCAGACTGACCAGTTACCGAACCGCGGAAATTTAAATTCGCCCGTGGATACTTTCTATTCATGAAATGGTGATCAACCTTCTTCGCTGCGATAATAGCACGATTTCTTTGGTTCCTGCAGGCTACACTACAAATTGGGTAATTTCGAAGAACGGAATTCTTCGCGAACTTTATATGGAATTTGGCGAAAGAGGAAGATGTGAGTGAGAAGGTTTTAAGTTATCAGCGCCTGAGCCACACGCAGTGGAATCCCCGCAAAACATATCCAAATATTCGCCGAATTTGATTTCGGAAAGATTGTTTTCGGAAGCAAGAAATGTAGTTTTCAAAAAAAATTCACTGCTTGCACATCAGGATTTTCGATGGAGTAAACGTTAAAATGGTTAAGGTAATTTCTGGAATCACTCTAACACCTTTGCTATTCGGGAAGCTGATTTGTAGGCGGGTTTTATTGTTGTTATAGCAGTTACTACTACGTATTTGGTGACTTACGTATTTCGCGAGCGCGACAGCTGAATTCTGGTACACGAAAACAATGTTGCTTGTTTCTGCGAGATTCGTGTATTTTTTTCTTGTTGGACTGCCTTGTGCAGTATCATTATTTCATGACCAAAACCACGCAAGTGACAAAGCTGCTGCAATGTCGTTTATTCGGTCAGATAAAGCGCTGCGACAAAAGCGTGAAGGTTGGTGCATGACAGATGTACAGCCTTCCAAATCTCACAAACAAGATTGAAATGTTTGATATATAGCATCTGCGACAGGGATTTATGAACAGGCCTTTCTAGTGACCTTGTTTAGCGCCTATTTTGGTTGGCTTTCTGGAAAACCGAAACACGTAGCTCAGATGCCCACCGACATTTATTTGCTTTCAAAATATGCTAAAGGATAAAATCGGCACGGGGCTAATATGTACAATAACAAAGAGCATATATTCACACAGATATGTACCATCAAAGCGTTCGAACTAAACAAATATGGCACACCAACCACGTCTTCCAATTTCTCCCGCAGCTGTAATTAAAAAATAAATATCGTAGAATATTTCGAGAAATTTTATCACAAGTGCTTTCTTAAAATACCAGCGGCTTTCCTACGTAAGCACGAATAGCTTGAAAGAGGAAAAAGGGGGTCACAAAATAACAAAACAAACGAGGACATAAGCAAGAAAATCCCGATTGCATCTCGCATTCCGCCTTTACGAAAAGACATATATCACAATGGGGAACGCGAAGTAAGTTAATTCTCTCGACACTTCCTTGAAACAGAGGAAAACTAGGTCTAAAAAAAAAAAAGAAGTTCAAGTACAAGAACAATTAAGGTCGAGAGGAAAGTAGCAAATTCACGGAGGGAGCGGCTTCTGCTTTATCACGTCCGAGTCGTCTTCAAAGCTGGACGCTTGTCGAAACGATCGTACCGGAGCCACCGCTCCTGTAAATTCTACGCCAAGCATGGACGCAGAAGTCGACGGAAAGGACTGATGCGGATAGTTCAAGCCGAAACTTGACTGCACGATGTCCTTAGTGCAGGGGTGAGAGTGGATGCGAGTGACAGCGAGATCTGAATTATCAGTAGGAGATAGACGCTGCATGTGCGGTTGGAAATCATGGAGTTGCCGATGCAGTAATCTTGAATCTGACAATAATCTGTTAAAGGACAATACAGCGTATCACATAATCCTAAATACAGATATAAACTCCCAAGTACGCATCCATCCATCTTTCCATCCATCCATCCATCCATCCATCCATCCATCCATCCATCCATACATACATATATACATATATACATACATATGTACATACATACATAGCACACACATACGTACGTACGTACACACGTACATGCAAAAAATAAACACATGCATAGTACGGTGGTACTATTTTTAAAAAATATATTTTTGTGCGGGGCACCCCCAAAATTTTGTTTACATCCATGCATAAAACCTTCACACAAAAAGTAGGCTGAAAACATCTAGAGGTCCCTATCACATTTGTTAATAATTGATTAACTTAAGATTATTATAAACAGGCAGTATGCCAGGTCCGGGGAGAAAAAAATCCATTTCAAATTCTTAGTAAGCATCAATTGCCTGAGTGCCATAGTATATGAAAAACAACTTCCATTTCTGCACAGAATTGGATATTTTATTTTCTAGTAACGAGCATTTTTTTTTCGTTTAAAAACCGCAATTAATTTATAATTTAATTGAATGGTATCAAATACAAATCATTATTTTGAAGAAAATGAAGCATGCCTGCTGTGAGACTTCCTAACCTCATACAAGACGAGAAACAGAGTTGTGGACAAATGTCTGAAATTCTCAGCCTGAAATGCCTGAAATGCCTGCTGCAAAGACGGTAGTCTTTGTCCTTTTTCCTATTACAAAGAGGCACAAAACAGACTGCTCGTGAAGCATCAAATTCAACAACTAATGACGTTTTTGAAGACAGAATTGAAGAAACATGTTGAATTGTGAATGTTTGTAAATTGCTGACTGAGTTGCAAATGCGAGTTTACTGAAAATGACAAACTGAAGACAAATAAGCGAAGACCACTTAAAATTGAAAGAAGAAAAATTTAAAAGAAGAATTTAATTTAATTGAATTTAAGTAAAAGAATTGAATTTAAATAAAAGAATTTAATTGAAAAAAAAATTAAAAGAAGCACGGAAGGATGCCTTCAAGCGTCTTTTCAACATTGCTCATACGGATGGCAAGATGATGATTAGCATTCAGGAAGCCAGACAGTTCCTGTTAGCTTAACGTTAAAGCGGGATGAGTTGCGACGTGTAAGACGGGGAGTGCTGAAAAGGCTTTCGTTAAAAGAGGAAGAGATGCTAAAAGCGCAGAAGAAAAACTTCAAGAGAAGAAAAGGAAGAGAAGAACTTGATAGTGGCCAGAGAGGAATTGTTTTCAGACATCCGAAAGACATCCGAAAGTCAACAATAATCTGGTAATGAAAGGAAAGCATTTGGTGAGCAATCACTAGACACAACTTCAAGGAGACCAAAACGCAAACGTGGCACCCGAAACGTTGCTGGAATATGTCAGCAGTACAGAATTTCTGAACCGGCTCCCAATGCTCGTGTTTGGACTAGGAGTTGACCAACGTCTTCGTGTACCATAAATCGAGAACTTGAGAAACTGCAGCGGGAGCTCTTCATGATGGAGATTAGCATGGGGCACACCGCATGAAGTAAAGTGTGTGTGCTTTGACACTTTTTCCTGTAATAGTAGTGCAATAAATGGAGCTTGGATCCTACTGGAGCAGGAACTTGTCAAAGACGTGATCTGGTTTGCTTTCCGTCACCGCATTTTAGAAATAGTCTTAGAGGCAATGGGTACTGTTTGTCTTGCCCCTTTACAGAGTATACACATCATAATTTTAATTTTAAAGGTTTCATTGCAAATTATTTTAAAGGTTTCATTGCAGTTGTAAATTTATCGAGCAGTCAAAGTTTCAGGCAACAGGTTCGAATGACATTGTGCACCGTCGCGTATTCAGTGTTGCAAATGACATTGCATTTGTTGAAAACCCAGCAGCTTCTGCCCCGCAATGATTACCAATTCAGAAAAATATTTCATGGAGACGTTCTATCTCTCGAGGATGTTCATTCCAAACTCTAGCCGGACTGCATCAAGCAAGCAAAATTGCATAAGGCTAATTTTTGTCGAGTTTTGTCGAGAAAAAAAAAAAATAATAATAATAATACTAATACTAATAAAAAAAAAGAGGCGGGGACGTCAGAAGTGTATCTTTTCGCAGTGACTGTGCGTCAAGGCCTGGTTTGTGGCGCAGCGCCATCTCGCCTCGAGCTGATCTCGAGTTTATCGAGTAGATTGACAAATAGAAGGCACAGAATCAAGGAGTCCCATCGCCATGAAATATTTTAAAGAAATTTCAGGTGTTAGAAGAAATTATTGCGCTGGCTTTCGTTGACCACGAAGTGACCGATGACAAAAAAGTCGGATATTCACTACCCTGCAAGCACGGGGTGCAGAGCATCCCTTGATAAGATACCTGTTGATCTTATGCTGGTGAAATCTAAGAACTAGGAAGACTTTGCCATCGAGACCAGTCATAAATTATTCACCACATCGGTCACCTGAAGCGCTCCGCAACGAAAATATAAGCTCTGGTCTGCAGATGCTGACTATCAGTGGTCGAAGAACACTGTCAGTTGCATGAAATGTGAATGACATTGCAGAACATGGAGTGGCTTAAATAGACGAATGCAACAAGCTGCACACAACGATGAGGACCAGAAACAGTTCCCTTTCTTTATCAGAAACAAGTACCGCAAGCGACTTCTTGATCCAGCGCAGAATACCCCAACAATCGTCTAACTAGACGGTTTTTGTCATATCGACAGTCTTGACGCAGAAGGAAAATAATAATTACCATATGCAGCAGTTGCTTGAAAGTGCTTTACTAAAGCGATGTTGTCTTTTGCCAATAACATTTGTCCCAATCATTTATATTGCAGAATGCTGACCGAATGAGCCTTCAGCGGGCACTCTCATAGATACAAACTATGTGGTAGCGACCCCCTGAGATGCATTCTATTCAAATAAAATTTTCAGTAAAAGTATTTTTCATAGACGTGAACCATTCAAGAGGATGCCCCATCAGAAAACTGGAAAAGTTTTTTTTTTGTGAAAAAAAAAAACCACCCTAATACATACATTACATAATCATCTCCTCACCTGTTATGAGTTGTATCCAGGGAAGAACGATGAACAGGAGGTACATCCTTCTGCGCCATGCAGCCGCGCAAGCTGTGACCACCGCTCTGCACAAGGGTCGGGTAGTGTTCGACGCACTGCGTGTGGCTAAGATGAAAAGGCGGCGTCTTTGCTTGAGCAGCACTTTTACTGACAGGCGACAGTCTTATCGGTGACGGTGGTGCATGTGATGTGCCTTGAGCTTGGGAGCTTATTTGGGATGGGGATGAAAACGCCTTGGCCGGGGAGTTAAGAGGACTTTGCTGGCTACCTCTGGCACTAAATCCGCTAGAGAATGGCTGCTTAATAGTGGAGGGCTCCAAAAAGACATCTTTCTGCGAGCGATGTATAGAAGCACGTCTAGCTAACTCTTCGGGCGAGTGACGGACTTGGGAGGAAAAACTCGGAAGAGACGAGTTAGACGGTGCCGCGTGAGAAGCTGGCTCTAGTGACCAACCAACGCGATCGAGCGCAGTGCTGTCTCTTTGCGCTTGCGTTTTCTCTGCAGGCAAAACGCGTGACCCCGCAGCCAACCCATCCGCATGAGGAAGGCTGCGTCGAATTACAGCTTCTTTTGAAAGAGCTGACACAAAGTCATTTTTTTGTTCGTACCAGCTCTTAGAAGAGATCGCCGAGTCTAGCGCTGCACCAACAACGACGTGCTGCGCCTTCGGATTATAGTCATGCCGTTCGCTAGAGGATCGCTTTGACGGAATGTGCGTGATAAACTTGTGGCTACCATCCGAACGAAGCCCGGCATGATCAGACACAATGCGATACGCAGATGGCAAGCTGGTCGCGCATGATACGGTGACCAAGGATGAGCAAGCACTAATCGATACTGCGGCTGAAGGCGAGCTGCTGAACGAAGGCACACCGGAAAGGCTCCCATACTTAAGCTGCACGGCACTGGAGCGCTGCGCAGTGTCTTGGCTTTTCGTGACACCCTTTATATTATTCAGATTGTCGAGCAGTTGCTCCGGAGTCAATCTTGCGCCGCCAGTTTGTGAAGCCGCCACAGGCGAACTCTTGCGCTTCACCAGAGTCGGTAGAACGCCATTTAGAGAAGCTGAGGACACCTTAGGCTGGGCTTCATCGCGAGCGCTAGCAAGAACCGAAGATTTGGCAGCCTGAGACAGAAGCCGTGCAGCCTGATGACTGATGGAGTGGACATGAGTGACATATTTTAGATTAGAAGGTAAAGGCTTGACATGAGCATCCACAGCTGACGACCCTGAGGCCATGGAGTTGTTGGAATGCGGACAACCTTTGTCTTCGGAGACGGATGATCTAGATCCAGTAATGCACGGAGTCGCACCAACAACGGAAGACGACCTGGTGAGAGGTTCAGCCTCTCCATCAGTTTTACAGCCTGCAACGCTAGTCTTAATGCGAGCGACCGAATCGGGACGTTTGGACGAGTAGGAAGATGTCATCGACAAGGTCGTTGTTGAAACCACACCCACACTTGATAGAACTTGATGAGGTCCGGACGACGCTACATCGATTGACGCTGAGGTCACTTCCGGTGCCAAGGAAGTCCCACTAGGACAGACAAGAACGGCCGCGCTTGATGCAGTGCCGAATAATTCTTGAAGGGGCGACAAAGGTGTCGCTGATGACATAGGGTCATTCGCGGATGAGTTACGACGGTCGCTCGGAGTAGCGCTTGGACCAGGGAGGACGACCGGCTTTGCTTTCCTTCCACGCTCTCTGTACAAAAATAAAGCAAAGCAATACCGATAACTCGAAAGCTAGGCACAAAGTGCTAGAAAGGAAGTAAGATAGGACAGTAAATACGTTTGCGCAAGTAGGACGTAGGCTAATAAGAAACGGCATCAGACAGGCAGTAAGGCCCATACTAGCAACGAAGAGTTCATAACCCTAAGGAAATAAGCAGTTTCCAAAGCCCTCACTAGATGCCAAGAGGCAAGCAAAACAAAATGAAGACCATGATTATTGCAGGAATCATCAATCAATCAATCAATCAATCAATCAATCAATCGCCTTAATCGCAATATTGTGACGTACTTCACCGAAGTTATCTCGCAGTGACCTTGCTTGCTTTCCGTATACAGTATTCTAAAAACAAAACATATCCACGTAGCTTAAAGCAATCAGAGCTGAACTCAGCGCACAGTTCCATACAGTTCCTAACAAAATCAAAATTAACGCTGTTTTGCTGGGAAGTTTAGAAAGATTTACAAACAAACAAAAAACAAACAAAAACATAAATATAAGAAAATACAAGGCTACCAACCTACTAGTCATCCAACCCTTTGGCCACAACTTTCGTATCTCGGCCTCAAGGAAGTCCTTTTAAAGCAAACAACAAAACAGTTTAGACGCAGATTGCAAGCTTGTCAACCTTACAGCCCGCTACTGCGTCGACCGGCAAAAAATCCACGACAACGCTAACAAGATATTCGCGTAGATATAACAAATATGCCTACCTTAATGTAGTCTTCAGGCGACAAGGATCTATGTTTGGACATCTTATAGAGTCCCACTCGCACTTTCACTACGTCGCATAGCAGACTTCTGCGGAAAAATAATTGCATAATCACGCAAACCCACGAAACAGATTGGAAAGAAAACGGGAGTCTTTTCCCATGAAGTAGCATCCCAGTAGATGGACAAAAAATACTGTCAAAACACAACCGGATACGGAACTCAACTTTTAAACGTAAACTAAGCTACTTGGCGCAACGCTTTTGACGAATAAATATTCTGCGTTGATCCGAAATCTAACCCTAAAACCCCGCCAGATACTTATTTTCGTAGCCACGATGATAAATCAGCAATCCACTCTTCCACTAACGGAGCGTATCTATAAAGAGCACAGTCCACAAAGAACAGAGCGCGGATCAGATCAGCATCATCCATGCCCAAAATTCCTGGTAGATAGACTAAATTTTGTCAGCACATCACTTTCAAGTTGGGCGCTCGACAAAATTTGATTTAAAAACTATCCTCATCGTTTGAGGTAATCTTTTACCGAATTTCAAAAACTACCCGCTTACTTTTCAACAATTACTTCGGTTAGCAAACACTTGCACTTCTAGAAATAGGGGGGGGGGGGGGCAATTCTACGGGTACACGGGGGAGATCACGCCCATGACCTGCGGTCATTCCCTTAGCATGCATGAGTTGTCGAAACCCACATATCGATGCCAGTCATGATGCCATTACACAATAGCGAACAAGTAAAGACCAAAGACAAAAACACGAAATATAAAGACCAATGAAGCGCCACACGAAACACAAGCAGAAAAAATCATAAATGCGAAAACCGCTAATGAAAAACGCGCCAAATGAACAACAAAGCGTAAACGCGAAACGCGGCTAATAAAGCGCAAAAGCGAAACGCGGCCAATGAAGCGCCACACGAAACACAAGCAGAAAAATCATAAACGCGAAAACCGAAGATAAAGCGCTCACAAGAAACACAGGAAATAAATAGCAAAGCGCAAACGCGAAACCCGGCTAATAAAGCGCAAAAATAAGGACGACAACGAAAAGCACCAATAAAGCATAGGTGGTAACAAGTCGATCACTTGGTATATTTCAGAAAAATGGCAAACAAACCTAAGCTCGTCCGTCCACAAAAATTTTCGCTTCGGGAAGTTATGCTTCTTGGCAGCTTCCTCCTCGAAGCCTAAAGGCTGCGTTGTGAAAGTTGTTAACTTATAATGCAAGCATAACACAGTGCAAATAGCACAAGTCTACAACATCAGATTACGAGTAAATCTCAACGAAATAAAACTATCAACAAAACGAATTACACAACCTGAATGCGCATACGAGACCACAGGGGGCAAAGTAGACTAAACGCGTCCCGTGGTTGAAGGCTCTCAAAGGCTCTCAGCATGCGACTGCAGAGCCAGATCTTAATGGCAGCTGAAGGCCAGGTCACACAAACACCCTCACATGATAAGCAGACTTAGAATTTTTGTTTACCTCAGTTTTGATTTCCTTTGCGGCAAGTTCAACGCCAGTACTTTTCATCCTGAATGCCAAAAACGAGGCATGCGCGCTTCAACAAATACTTCAAACGCAAACATTCAAGGCTACCAAATTCCAGCCTTCAGGAGAAAAGTTTATCAGGCAAACCCAATTATGACGCATATAGTTCCTTACAAACAGTTCCCTAGCCAAAACTAACGATCGCCATTAGAATTTAGCAATGGACACTCACTGTTCACGAACTTGTTCCTTTAATGCAACTGCAAGTTTATCGTCGTAGACTTTTTGTTGCGCGGGCATGGCGGATGCGATAGCTAAAATATTCGAAAATTAAACTCGTCGAACTCCTAAGACTCTATCTGAACGGGCTCTGAGTCTACTAGAGCACATTTCCATTTAGCTATCTAGATACTCACATAATAAAATGTTTACGCATGCACGTGAGAGTATATGCATGCATGTATGCATGCATATTTTTGCACGTATGTATGTATGTATGTATGTATGTATGTATGTATGTATGTATGTATGTATGTATGTATGTATGTATGTAT
>QQSS02233112.1:0-10151 GCA_003687565.2 Craspedacusta sowerbii | reverse complement strand
TATACATATATATATATATATATATATATATATATATATATATATATATATATATATATATATATATATATATTCTTACCTGCCCCAAACAATGATATAAACCAGCTACTGACGAACTACAAACGAAACACATGAAACGGCTATACACAAAACAGCGTCCCAACACATTTAGAGATTCTTACATACCTGAACAAAATCCGATGTAAGTATCGCAAGTTGTGTCTGAGAGCCAGGAACCCAAGTGGCTTTGATCACGAAGTTGCCTATTTCCATTTTAAGAGGGACAACCAGATGAACGGGAACAGCTCCAGAGTGGCCAAGAATCAGCACGTGACAGTCTTTTAATCCACAGACTGCCAAGAAGTCATCATTCACTGGGTTACTGGTCATCGACAGAACCGTGAAAGGCATTACAGTGGAAGATAATCTATTCAGCGTCATCTTTTTTTGATTCGTCTCAGGCTGTTTAAGAAGACCAGACAATTGCAGTATCGTTACCTATGACGGAAACATCACACAGGAACATGAAATTTGTAAACTGCATCTCAAATAAAGATATCTAGGAACATGACCAGAAATGGTCAGCTTGCAATCTTTTCATAAAAAGAGGCCATAAATTCAATAAATCAAGTAAACTTTAAAAAAGTAATAACAACAGTATAGCAAGGGAAATAACACATAAAATAAGGGGGCTAAAAACACCTGTGAAATGCAGCGATGGAACCTTGGCCTTACGTAGTTTAAAACATTCGTCCATGAAGATCATACCCACTTACTGATAAGGCTCTTTCGACCTAACAATTTATCAAAGCAAACAAACCTAGCAAAAAACATAAACTTCGGCACGCAACGATACCAATATTACTGACTTTGCCCTTTTCGTGCGCCACTGCTAGATGCTGTCGTTTTCCATTTGCTGAGGCAATTAGGCTCATGGCCTTGTGATGAATGACACCAAGAAGCAAAAGCTGCCTGATAATCTGACCCTGTTCACCGCTGTAATTAAGACGGATGTTCTCAAATGCACCTTCCTGCGATCCAGAAACAGGAACCTACGCAGAACGAAATAAATATAGCCACCTAACCAGGAACAATACATAAACGCAAGGAAACTCAGTTGGCGTTAAATTACTTAAGTTCGAGCTGCATTGGTCAGTGAGACACCATTTTAAATCACAACTGAAAAAAACAAGTATAAAGCTTATCCTCTAGCACTGCGATAGTTAATTGCAGATAAAAGAACTTCTAAATGTCAACACGCTTAACTGACCGAGCAGCGTTAAGACTAGCTAAAGCCATAAACATAAAGAACAGCATATACCAAGAGTGCATCATGCAGCGAGGCAATCTGCACTAGCGCTACACAAGGAGTAAGAATTTACCATAAGTTGGTCAGAAATCTGAACATCTTTTTGAAGGGTGTAAAGATTTTTCAGATTTTGTTTGAGGCTTTCCTTCAAGTCGAAAACTTCATTCTTCACATCTGATACATACTTTTTGTAGACGTCGCTAGCTACTTGCAAAAGCCTGGTGGCAGTCCCAACAAAATCATGTGACACTATTAAGTCCAGTATCAGCGGTTGGACATCCTGAAGAAAATCCATATGTAAGTCATGATCGTAATGACTAGCATGGCTTCCTATCACAAGTTTAGGACTCCAGAAACAACACTCCAAAAAGATGAAACAAGTTTCCACTAAGTTCCACAACCAATGAGCGCAAAGATCCACTACACAATGATCAACGTATGCACAAATTTAGATAAACGAATGCGATACATCCAACCAAGACGGAAACATTTTCTAAAAGCAGCCCTTGTCAACGAGAACCTCATATATTAACATGAAACAATACGCTAAAAAGACCTTTCTTTCCCGAATCCTAAATAAGAGAAGTAGCAGTGTAGCGCGCACTTAACTTGGCTATGAACATACCTCTCCTAAATATAATTTGCAAATATAAAATGCATTATGCAAACTAATATGTGGATTGGATGGCGAATGCAAACATGCAAAACGTACTAAGATGACACAACATGACAGATCTAGGTCAGCATAATGATCAGAATAGAACGTGTGGCGAATACTGACCTTAACTATCTGAGACAGAAGAAGGTCGTCTTCTGAGTTTAACGTGGAGTCGCGAGAGACCTGGCGACTGACTGGCTGAAACCCAGCATGACCAGGCTCCCCCCAAGCTACCAATGCAGCTCCTGATCTTGAGGCTAAGGACGAGCTGGCTGATGCAGCAAGAGAGCGTTTGGTAAGCGCCTGCAAAAGGAAAGAACTGAACTTGATGCGAGAGTATGTTAAAAGATCAACAAAATTACGGGAAAAAAGGTATCTTTCTAAAGGTAATTTTTTCTTTAGGTCTGCGAAACCGATACTATTTCAACGAGAAAAAAAAAACGCTAAACTCTTAGCATCGAAACCGATGTGATTTCTCCAGTAACAAATGTAACTAAAATCCAACCTTGCAGGTGCCATCTTCCTTGGCACCACAGTCACAGAAGAAAGACCCAAATTTGGCATATGTCACATCATGATCCTTGTGGCAGACTTTCGCACAGGTTGTGCAACATCCAACACCGTCATTCATTTTACACGTGTGACAGTGGTACCAATGCTGATTCATGAATTCTCGCTGCGTCACAGCAAACGTGCAGATCTTGCTGTTCAGGTCGTCATCATCCTAGTGTTGGAATGACACACCGTCAGATCAAACCGTGCTTAAGACAAAACTACAAAACCATAACCAGTAGTCAAGTATTACAACGAGAACCTTATTTGACACAATACAATCTTATAGAATAAATTGAATTTAGCACTTACAGTAAATCAAAATCCACATGCAATATACGATAATAACACAAGACCGCATCTCACTGAGAATTTTAAAAATACTTTGAGTTGAATTTCATAGAGCCATTAAATAAATTAAGAAGCCGCATAGATATTATAAATAATCTGATCTACAGGCATTGAAGACATTAATATCGGCACGTCAGTGCATTCGAATAGAGTAATCGTATATTTTATGGTTTGTATTCAGCATTACGCAAGAAGTCCGAATGAACGAATTCCTCCGTTTTTGAGCAAATCTCGACACAGTTTACGAGAAGTACGGGAACACTGGCAGCCCAAAGGTAACAAGTAAACCAGTATAGAACACTCAAAAACTTTAAAAGTTGCCTTCACGCATACAAACCACGTCCGCAGAGATTTCATTATCAAAAGCAGAGCTGACTTTCAAATCTGCCGGACACGTATGTCCGCACATTATATACGGTTATTATAGCGCCGCAAAAAAACATAACATCAAACATAATGGATCATCACAATGCAACCAAAGCCAGCTGGTTCACTAATACCAGAACGAGCAACATGATTTCTAAGTAGCTGACACTTCTTAGCGATAGGTTTTGGAACATAGGGCAGAAATTACTTAATTACTACTACTTAAGTATGTAATTACATAATTACATAATTACTCTTTCGATAAAACGAAAATACAAATAAATATTACCGAGTCTTCTCCAGAGTCATCGTCATCAACCGCCACTGGCTCGCCCTCGTCAGACCTCTCGCTTTTGTCTCTACCAGCACTCTCGATGTGACCGGTTGATTCACTCGTGAAGTTCGCTTTGACGTCTGAGTTCACCAAACACGACAGAATGCGGGACACGTACACGATTAAACATTGGCAATACTCTGCCACAGGATTCAGTGCAGACAGCGCCTTTCCGGCAAGAGCTTCTTCAAAAACATCGAAGCTATAACAAACAATCAACAGCTCTATAACCATGAAAGTTTCTATGATTTACATAGCGAAAAAAAATTTAAAAAAAAATGGTCAGGGCGACACGAAAGCTAACAATAATTACTTGGATTTCAATCCTTTTAATGTGTGGTCAATTAACTTCACGTGTCCTGTAGGTCCACAGCTTGAAGCGATCATAATCAAGAGGGAAAAGAACTCCTCCATGTTGAAGCGCTGCGGCAGTCCATCTGCAGATGATGCTCGAGGCAGCAAGTTGTCGGAAACCAACAGCAAGGCATCCAAACAGGTCGACAGATCCACGCTTAAAAATTAAACAATACACCGTGACTACGACTTCTATCAACATCACCATACAAATATTGATAGTAATACCACGTCTAACAAATGCAAACACTTGAAAGAGATAATAGGTATGTTCCACCTTTTTATAACAAGCACAAAGAAAAATGCGCTTCCTTGTGTTAAGTACCGAACATGAAAAATACACGCACATGGCCAGTGCAATCAAAGTGGTTAATACTTTAAATGCCCTTCTTAACATCACTATATCACTGCTTAGAGCAAATACTTGCAGAAAATCAGAGCAAGGACTCTGATATGATAAATTGCAAGACAAGGCCCTTTAAAGAGAACTTAGAAGTCACTAGATAACTCTTAGAAGATAGAATATACAGTTGGCTTACGCTTTTTGCACCGCAATATTAGCAAAATTTCGTACTGTCGAACAACCATTACTCTGACTGCTCATCAGCACCTTAGTCAACCAGTCAGAGAGCACAAGCACATCTTCCTTGAATATACCGAGTATAGATTTCTGGATAGAATGGTTGTCACTCTTGTCCTCTACACATGGAAGAAAAGCAAAAGTGTCGTAATCTCTCTTTAACAACGAGACACAAAACACTCCGCGCGTCGCTTCAACGATAAATCTGATAAAAGAGATAAGTCGAAAATGATATGAAAAAGAAGATGAATCACCTCAAGCAAAATACTTTAAAATCTTCAACATTCAAAAACATTCGCAACAATTTTAAGGACGAACCCAAATTGTCTAATTTTTTATTCGAAAATATTGAGAAACTGCCGAAACATGTTCTCAAACTGGTTTTTGTTCGGAAACTTTAAAAATCATAGATAAAACGTGATGACATACCCAACTTCATCACTTTCGTGGCCAAATCCAGACACGACTCAATAAACCTATCCCCGATTTTTTTGCTCGTAATCAATTTAAGAATTTCATAGAGACCGTCCGGATGATGTTTGTAGTACTTAAGAAAGATAACCAATGTTTTATTATGGTCAACTAAATTCTTGAGAAACGACAGCCAGTTAAGGAAAACATCCTCAGGTATAAGCCTAGAAGGGAAAAAAAACAAAAATTGGCAAAAGCTATCGAGACAATAAAAATCGCGCGACAAATCTTGAGCGAATGCTAGCGCTAAACTAATTCCAGATCCTCTACAGGAACGAAAATCTCTTTCGATATTTGGGTACGATACTCATGTGTATGTAAATCAGTGAGTCCTGAGGCAATGGAGAAGTACTAGACATTAAGGAACTCGATCCGAAAACGAATAACTTATAAGCCTCGTAGTTTAACTTTGGATGCAATTTTCTCAACACCAAGCACTCATCTAGACACGTAGACGATTGCGCTGAAACCAAACAATTCTTACTCGCTCAGCGTCACGGACATCTAAAAAAGACAATCAAAAGGCACTACTTACGCAGTCTCTGACAAGCACTCCTTCATAATGCACTTGTCCATGATCTCAAGCACCCTTACGAAAACAATGATCTCCAGTTTATCTTCATCAGGCTTGTCAAGTGTGAAAATCGTTATTGCATTAGACCAAGCCTCGACATGAGCAGCTGTTTGATCCAGAAGCAGGCCAGAAAAGGTGTACATCATAGGAGACCTAAGGCTTTCAAACACGTCAGCAAAGTTTGCTTTAGTCCACTGAGCGACTTCCGCATAAAACTGGGTCAACGTCCGTACCGTATGCTTCAAGGAACTTGCAGGAGAGAGCAACATAGAGGCTATATTAACAAAAAAGGAAGACCATCATACAATTAGCGATATTAAGAAACATCGCCGATAAATAGCAAGCAGAAAAGCAAGACAACTTTGGCAGCAAACAGAGCAACTGTACACAAGCAAAGAACCAGATATCAATAGAGCACAATGATGGAGCAATACCCTAGACAACACAAAACCAAATTATGCAAACCGCATCTAGCAAAACTACTGCAGCACAAATACCAAGAAAAGCTGATATCATATCAACCTCCCCTAACTATTCACTTACTTCCAGAATAGTTGAAAGACATATGAGAAACCACTAGAGATTGAAGATGACAGCTCAAGATCGTTGCAATATCTGGGTTGCTCTTTTCGTCGCCAAGTTCCACTTTTGATAATAGAGTGGGCATAGCATGAAAGCTATTCACTGAATCAATCATGTTCCATTTCGAGTACGCATCTTTGAATGCGTAGGGCAAACCTGAAAACAGTCACACATACAAGACAATACAGTAGAGCAAACCGAAGCACCAACACGAAAAAGCGTGCCTTAGAATACATCCACTTTTCTATTACGCCGTACAGTAGAGCATTAAAGCCGTATAGCACTACATATAAAGCATAATTGCACGGCATTTTATCATAGTGGAGCAGAGAACATAGCATTGATAAATACAACTCCGGGTTTACTGCAAATATTTTATCAATTTAACATCGTGCTATTACATAACACACAAAAAACTTACTCAATACTTCACGCTCAGCAAAAGCGGCTGTTTGGCATAAAAATGTGCATCAATCACTCATGCATGCGAGATTTCCATACGTGCATTAAAGGATCACGATCTGGGGCCAAGATACGAGTTTCATGTGACCAACTATACACAACTAAGTATAGTTGTTCAAGAGCCCATCGACAGCAACCTCACAAACAAAAGTGTAGATACTCGTCAGAGATTTGCTAACTCTCCCACACATTAAACAATGGCGACTATCACCTAGTTCGGCAAGAAGTCCATACCCACACAATGCTGAAAAAAAGTAACTCTTGCATGTTATGCGCACCGAACACCGAATATGCCGTCTGGGACAATGAGGCATATTTTAGCCTTGAACGAACTCCCTTATCAACGTCATAAAATCTGGATCGGACAGTCTACATATGAAGGTTGTCGTTGAACTTTTGAACTCATTTAGTCTAGCAGCCCTAGGCGGTATAGTACTGGAAGAAGATCATGAAATTCTAGCCCTCCATCATCTAAGCTACAAGTGACTGCGCTTATCAAAGGAGCCTTCATAAAGCATCGATCAACCATAAGCAAACCTGCTCTTGCCTGCTGAAACACTTATTTTACGCAGACTTGTTCACAGGTAAAACAACTCTCAAGCGCTTACCACAATCCTACTAATAAATGAAGAAGCGATGCAATTGACCGAAATGGAAAAAACTGTCACCTCGGTACAAACAGAAACAACAGGGCATTAGCGCACGTACGCTTAATAAAGCGGGTCCCAGATAGGCACTTATCAGCCACCTGACATGCGCTAAAGCAGGGGAAAACTGATGACACATTTTTAGCGCATAAATAACTAGAAATAACCCAATAAAGGAGTACGTCATAACAAATGGAAACCCTACGTACAAAGCTCTGATTAATGATGACCAAATCTTTACACTGGTGCTTCAAACAAGAATACTTGTTAAGCTCTTATAAACGCACTTGTGGTAAGACTTAACAGTATAACCCTCACCGTCAGACATCATAGCTCCTGGCGAACTGTTTACATCAGGCTGAGGAAGATCAATACCAACTATGTCCATATATAATTCAAGCACTGGTGGAGGCAAATCTGTACATTGCATTATTCCAGTAGCCCACGTGATAACTAACTTTCTGCATAGAAAAACAAGCATATATGAACATTATAGTAGGCGGCATCTCCGAAAAGAGCATCTAGTTAGTGCAACTATAATAGCGCCCACTGGCAAACTTCGATACACATGAGCTACGCTACAGTAATCGCACACACACAAGCCAAACCAAGAACAGTCAGAAGAAGACACTATGGATGAACTTAAGGCAACGGTTACCCTATTAGCCACAAGAGAATAAATCAGTTACCGAAAAAAACTCGACTTTTGCTAGGCCTAACCTCGCCTGAATGACCTTACGGGTTACACAGACATTTTGCTCCTAATTTGAATATTATAAAAATTACATTTTAAAAGGAAAGTCAACGAAAACAAGACGACTTCAAGCTAAAAGAAACAACTGCTTGATTGATTCCAGGTGTGTAACCGCTGCAAATTGTTACTTAGCACCTGAAAGATGACTAATGGTGAGGCGGATATAGACGCGTATCATGATTACAATCAAAACAACCATGCTTGTGAGCAAATACCATCAAGTTAACTCTACTGGTTGCAAGCGGCTCATCAAACCAAAGCTAACACAAATGGAACGCATTTACTCCGACCTGCAATGTCGTCAATAAATAACTCCGATTGTCAACAGATTTCTCTAATCCGTACCGCAGTCATCCGATTACGCTAAACTGTTAATTCCAATTAGAATACATTCAGGAGTTATCACTTGTGACTTAGAATTAGCTATAGCAAAATCCTAGAAACAAATAGCAGCTTGCGACTTACTTGTTTTCTTCAACGCTGGTCTTCACCAAGTCCATGAGGATCTGCACGAGCTCCTTGATATAGCTCGCCACATTCCCTGCCGACTGCCTCTCAATAACATACTTCTTTAGTAGCATCCAAACAAACGTAGCTAGCGTATCAAAGACAAGAAACCGAGGAAGAGAAAGCCCTGGAACGGATTCCATGGCTTGAGCAATATAAGACAGAAGCTGCTTGGACATGTTGAATATACCGTCCGGTTTGCCAGAGATCTCGTCCATCATGAATAAAACTTGATTATATGCATCTACATGAGACGCGGCACCACTCGTAACGATCTACAAACCACAAAGGGCTATTACAGTAAAGAACATTTCTGTTGACCAGCACGACATAACACGCAGTCGGAAACCCGTCTTGCAAGTACAACCATATAACCATGTTCAGCAGTCAGCTACAGAACCAACGCTCTGCGGACCAGCAGTTAGTTATTTACCTCCCACATCAAAGCAACCTATTCATCTACACACATTTTAGCAGCAAGCAACTACCCGTAAAAATAGACAAGAGCACGCCGCTCAAACATTCCAATACGCAATAACAAGAGAAAGCAAAGCCTGATAGTAACCGCTATAACGATCAATGTCTCCACTACTACAAGGTGATTTAATGCTTCCAACTACAAGGCTAAAAGCACGCTAAGTCCCTACTCTAACAAATGCATACACAAAAGTCTGTTGGGAGAAAACAGGTCCTCCTACTTAAACAACCATTCAAGGACAAATGCTGATGTGGGATAAAGCAAGTATTCTCTGGCTTAATAAAATAAAATCACCTTTCCCGCCCATTCGTCTCCGATTGCGACAAAGCAACGTACAAAACTAGGACTGGAATCAAAAATCACAGGGATCATATCAAACTGCTAAAGAGTGAATTATCAAATAAATATCAACAATAATTACCTGAAAGTCTTTTTTTAACTGCTCTTCTGACATTCCCAGCAGCCTTGGAATCCAACAAATGAAAAACAAGGCGTCTTCCAGAGAAAATGCATGCTAAAAACGAAAGGCCATTTACTTTAACTTAAATTATAATTAACTGATGGCCTTCGTGAAAGTTTCCCAGCAAGAAAAACAATAACTTGAACACAATACAACACCACGGGTTATATAAGACATTAAAGAATAGCAAAACATCAACCAACTCCTTTTGAGAGCGTTTAAACACTAATATCAAATAACTACATAACAAGACCAATTATTTTAAGTTAATAATATACCAGATGTCACAAAAGCATGCTACTGCAAGGACACCACTTAAAACAGCTTTCAAACCTTGGTGAGTTCTTTCATATCCAATAAGCTACTGCAAGGTACGGGAAGCTTTGCAAGAATACTCCACAGTTGGAGGAAGGCATTACGAAAACCTAGCGTATGCAATAGAGTCTGCTCCTCGCTTCCTCCTTCAAGACATGCAGAGCCTGCTTGAACCAAAACCTTGCACATAAGCTTCGTGTAACATTTATGCCAACTTTCGAAGTCACCTAATCCACTTTCCAGAAGTGCCATAGCCTAATAGAATTAGAGCGAAAAAAACTTCGAAGCGCAAGAACACCATACAGTAATCGATCAATCGCTCAATTCATCCATCCATCCATCCATCCATCCATCCATCCATCCATCCATCCATCCATCCATCCATCCATCCATCCAT
>QQSS02233101.1:0-10152 GCA_003687565.2 Craspedacusta sowerbii | reverse complement strand
CGCGACATCTCCACCTTGAATGCACCTTTCGGTCCATGGATACGAATTTTCAGGGTCCCCGGACCAGCACCTTTGGTCTCTACCTTGAACACGCCTTGGAATGAATCTAAGCAAATAATGCAATAAATGAAAGCACTCTACTGTGCAGCACATACAACAAGCCCAAAACAATTCAATGAACATTAAATAACTTTAGATAGGAATGAAACGTGAAAAGTTCATCAGCTAACACATGTAGATGACTGTGGTCACACGATCCACCATTGCCAGTATCACTGGTAATTAATTATATCAAACTCATTGTCTGCTCACTTATCAATCCGGACTCTAATCCAGAACCATGTGCTCGCACTTTCTTCACGTCCGGCGCTTGCATGATGCGAACAAGAAAAGGCGAACCCGGAATCGGTTGCCCATCCCACTCAACCTCCACAGTATGAAGGCCGGGCTCGGTTGCATTCAAGTCGACAGTGTAAGTACCGTCCTAAAAAAGGGGCACTTTGATACTTAAGATTGCCAGAGATAGGAAATTTAGAAAGACAGCATGCATGATACTTCGGATGAGCTGCTTGACTTTGGCATAGTTCACTTCAAAACTCACTCGCTTGACTAGATTTATATATGATATAATATATAATAAATATGCTGCTTCATACCCACTTAGTCTTTCGTGTAGATGCTTGATTAAACATACTTTTTTTTACTAAGGGCACAATGCTCACCTTATTATCATGTATTCCGACGTACGTCATGATCCCAGATGGAGCCCGGCACCGGCAACTTAGCTGACCTGGTCCGGCTCGTCGGCCATTTAGTGTAAACTGAATGGGCTGACCCACCGTTCCTTCTTTGATGCCCTCGCCTTCGAGAACTAAAAGCAGAGAAAAAAACAAAAAGGAAAGATTATAAAAGAGTAACATCGTCACATAAATAAGATTTGCAGGACAATCTTCAAAACGCTGCAGCAAGAGGCCGTCCAATTCGTGCGGGTTCGAGCGCTGTCAATGAAACTCCCGCACTCGTGGCTATAACCTTGAACTCTGCTCTTGTCTAGGGAAGCGGTTTCTGAGCTATTCCTTTGATTCCACCACTTTCAAAACCCGCTGGACGTGCAAGGTTTACGTGACCAGGTGCACAGGAATTATGAAGTACGACGCAACTTCAGGACAGTACCTTCGTCGTCTCTTTCTGAATAGCTCCTGCCGTCAATAGGTGTGGGAAAAGAAGTCCTTTGACTTGCACAAGTCACAGACTCGTACAGGGAAGGTTGAATGCGACTGCAGTCTAGCTCTTCGTATTGCAAAGCATCGGCGAGTGCAGGTACTTTGTGCTCGTGGAAGTCGATGTCTGGGGCTATCCCTGAGGTGGAAACGCTTGCACGAGGTAGGACTGGCTCATATATCGAGCTGTCCTTTATATCCCCGTTTATGCCACGACTCGAACGATCGTGGAGAGGTCTCACTTGGTCTTCAAGACTTAAGTTCATGTACCTTGAGTGCTGACTTCTGCTAGCAGGGCTGTGTACGGCAGAATTGTTCATGTCAACACCATCGTCATAGATGTCGGACTCCTTGGTGGAGAGGCGGACACGTTTTCTCACGACTACACGTCGCACAGTTTTCCCATCGACGAACTCCTCCGTAACAGTCTCGCTGATGACCTCGTTATCAGCCGACATGCTATCGGTTACCTCGACCACCCTTCGCGAACGACGACTTACATCGAGTTCGCTGACGTTGCCGTAATCGTGGCTGAGATCGTGTGATATCATAATTAGCTAACTGGATATCCTATCGCAAATCTTCTGGCTCAGATATAAGAAACTCGAAGACGTGCACAGCCAAAAATCATCGCTGCTAATCCTAGACGATTTCCGGCTAACAGCAAAAAAGACACTAATTAATTTATTAGTTTAGAGTTTAAATAAAGAACTTTTTTTTCTGTAGCAGCCATCCACAGATAGGAAATTTGATTAATACTTCGAGTAAACGCCCATAACATTTCAACCAGGATACATCATCTTATTGAGATGAAATAAGGTCAGCACCCATAAACTAACACTTATATTGCTTGGAAAACCTGATGGAAAAGCAACATATTCGTGAACTGACAAAGGGAAACTTCGTTTGATCTTTACGTACAGAGCTAGCACAACATCGTATGAGCGTGTTACAATCGAACGTAAACCAATATTCGAATGTTCGCAATTCGAAGTTTGTACGCGTGGTTGCGAAAGGTCGATTATCACGGCAGATGCAAGTGGACTTCCATGTTTTAGAAAAGGAGGCTAATAAATACTTGTTAAGTAATAGTCACCATTCAAGAAGCATTCAAGAAAAACTTGCTTAAGTAGGCGCATTTTCAGGACGGAGAAGAAATTTTTGGCGAGGTGCAAGAACATCGCCGTATTTCGCTTCACGTCTGAATAGCATGGTTGAATAGCAGTCAGTTATCTCCACGAAAGTCACACTGTAAGCTGAAGATACATCTCGACTTTGGTAGATGGCGAGGAACTGGTCTAAGCGGATTAAAAATTTGCAGCCATGCCAAGCGGCACCGATTACTTGCCTAGTCCTGGCGAAAGGATGAGTCAATAATAGGCAGCAAACAGAAGAGTATAGCGCACTGCGGCATAGTAATAGGGAGAGCTATCTCTATCAGTAGATGGCATGGTTTATTAATGCCGTGGCAACATGAAAAAGAAAATTGAGCAAAATATTAATAATAGCCTTGGTAGTCTGTGCTAGGTGAGCGGGTTAACAGGCGAGCGAAATTTAGCAACTAGATCGTTGACCATGACAATGAAAATTCGCTTAAGGACGAAAATGTTTATGAAGCACCTATTTGTTGTTTAAGCCCTTAACATTAACGAAGACCTAAACTACATATCGACAGCAGTCCGTCATCGCTTACCAGGTAAATAAGGCAAATGATGGAAAGAGAAACAAATAATCGAAATATAACTCTCGCTCACAAAATGCTGTGATAAACAAACGGAGACTCGCTTAAAAACAAAAAAGATTGTTTCTTCATATATATATATATATATATATATATATATATATATATATATATATATATATATATAATATGATATCCGACTTAAAGATCCCAAATGCAAGCCTGAGCTCTTTCAAAACTTTCTAATAAATAACGTCTCGCAACATCCACCGATTCTCTTTAACCATCTGCACGCATTCCTAGTCAATTGCCATTCGATTCGCCTTCAAATCACACAATTATTCACCTGCCCGAACGTTAGGTCGGAAACACTGCGTACAAACAGTTTCTGTGACTGTCTCGAGAGATTACTTTCGAGGCTTACAAACCTTGAATTGCGCAAATTCGGCGAAGCAGAACCTCCCAAACGTCTACAATAATAGCAGATTTGATCGGACGTGGTGGCTTAGAAAAGTCCTTTACGAATGGCTTTAATACAAGCGAAGTTAAAACATTCAGCTTTGGGTGGTCGAGGAATTTATGAGTACATCAGTGACAGATGATGCTTAGGGTCATTACTATGGGAGAGGCATCGAGATGTGCTGGACGAACGTTTCCCACTGAGCGAGCTCTCCATGAGCAACCCATTCGAAAATCCTCGTTTGAAAAAACCGTTTTGTGGCTAGCTTAGCAATCACCTAAGGCGCTTAAGACACAAGCGAAATGCATCATGTAAGCATAAAATAAGAGTTCACTTAAAGCTCTTCAGCAAAAGGCACTTTGCCGAACCGATTTCTATACTGATGAATCACACCTGTAGCTATTCTTTACTTGGCCTTGTCTTAATGAAAACTTAACACAGCAAGGAATTGTAAGAAGCATGGAAACAGTCTCAGATTAGCGGAGCGAACCTTACCGAAACCGTCAGAGTGGTCTCCATCGGAGTCGTAGCGTCGACGATTTTCCATTACAGAAGGTCCGACACTCTTCTCAGCAACGGAAGGAGCCTATTGCTTGCACACGCGTGCCCGATTCCGCTGGATACCACCCCTCCAGGAGTTACGCGAACCAGACAAAAAGGCTCAGCGACAGTTGCCTCAACAGCACTTCAGGACCAACTCAATACCTCCATACTCGGAGTCCGGTACTCGGACGATTTTTTCCAAAGCCTACCGCATGGGCGATTGGCAGAAACAGCTGCCTTGCTTTGGCTAGCAGGGGATTTCAGTAAAATCATGCTTCAAGCTGAAGTCATTATTTAAATCCAGCGTTGAATATTTCGAGATGCATTGTTGTCAAAAAGTCGAAAAACAAAGCATCGTCAACGGCCAGAAAGCCAAGACTAATTAGAGCGACTTTGCTGCTTTGAATCCAATGAATATCTTTGTTTGATATAGACAGTAGGCCAGAGGTGTCCCCATGGAGGCAAGACAAAGATGGCGGCGATTTTTCCCAATATGCATCGCTCCGAAAGCGGATTTAAAAAAATATTAGTCTCGGATTTCCACTTTACTGTGGAAAAGTACTGGAAAGTAGTGGGGATTGCCACGCAGCGTGCCATTATTTGGATTTTGGAATACAAGAAAGGATTAAGTCGGTAGACCGTAGATGGACGAGTAAAAGCAACAACTTCAGATGAGGGACTCAGGAACAGGTGTAATTTGATTTAATAAACTTGCGTATTATAGAGCATTCCAAACTGACCTCGCATCTTAAGTTTGTTCGAATAGTTTTAATGCCTAGACTAAACATCTCTGGCCCTGCTTCAGGCTGAAAGTTTACCCTATTTACAAAACTAAGACGTGCTAGATATTTAGGAGTACTTAATCAACAATAACGTTGTAGCAAGGGACAAGGATTGTCCTTTAGAGACACAACTTAGCTGTTCCTCCGTAGGCACAGAAGTCCAGATTCTTCGGTTCGGCGTATTTCCTTGACGGGTAAAAATAGCGGACTCGTCTCCTGTTTTAATGTCTATTGGCCGAACGCTAAGGTCATATTAAAAGCAATTTGGCTGGCAATTCATCCTCCTGCACGCTGGAGAATCTGCACTGCAAGGGTCGAGAAAGGATATCCATCACACGACGAGGAGAACACAAAAAAGAAATTCTGACATCTGCATGACGAAAAACAGGACCTTGTGATAACGCAAAAAAGCATGGCCTCTCAAGAAGGAACAGCGAAAACGCTTGTTACCAATACGACGGACTTTTCCTGCTCGTGCTTCATAGTAGGAGCAAGATCCTTGGCTAGCATGGCGTAAAACTGAGGACGGACTCCGTACATTACAGCATGCTTGAATAAAACTATAGAGCAAGTGTATACTGACGTAAATGAAAACCTATACCTAGAGTATTCGCGTGAATTTCGAAGTATAGCCGCATAGAAACGAAAACACAGGAATATGCACTAATTATAAGCTGAAATAAGGAGCAGGGTCTTAGAAGAGGCAGGGTCTTCTTACTGAAAGACTGCAGCCCCTGCTAAGTTCAAAATCCGGAGCATGAAAAAGCGAGTCACAGTCAGCCTCGCTTGGTCCTATCATAACCTCTATTGAAGTCGGGGGAGGGTGGCATCTGTGAAGAACATTTCCAGGCTAGTAACAGATGCAACCAACCATAGAAGCATGACGATGTGGTGAACTGCCTGTTGAGTTACTTACGTCCGATTTTGAAGAGGCCGGTTCGAGTGCAAGTTGAAGGGTGCTGATGTTGATTTTGACACAGACTCGAAGCGGCGTGGAACTAACGTGGTTGTTGTTCTTGCCTATTCGCGCGTTAACACAAAACATAGGAAAAGAGTTGCACCCTGATTCTCCCCGTTCGGTCGGTACGACGCTCTTGTGCACCAACGCTGGCAGATGTAAGCAGATACAAAAGGTTAGCGAGTGCGCGTCAAAACTTAAGACGAAAGGCCATTGGAAAGCAATCGCGGAGTACGCATGCGCAACTTTGAAGTAGTCTCTGGTATAATCTAAGTCGGGTGCCGCAAAACTAGTTAACTGTGCACGATATAAATGTTTCCACCCAGAGGAATTTAAAACAATCCATACTTCGTCGTATTCTTAAAATGTTCAGCATAGCCTATCCTTAGAAAGTGAAATTTACACGTTATTCAAGCCTGAAACAGAACTTAGCACAATGCCATTCCTTTTTTGCATTCGGTTTGGACATTGCATCTGTATTCAAGAATCGTGCTTCTCAAATAGAAATATCAAGGCTTCCACATGTTGTATCTGTCTGATGCCGATCCCATGCAAGGAAGTCACAAGGAAGGAGCAGAAAGCCGTTTTGGGAGCGAAGACTAGATAAGCATTAAAAAAAAAAACAACAAAGGCATGAATCAACAGCAACAGAGCTAACTGCGGACTTACATTGCGAAAAGCATTGGAGGTACACGAGGATAGACTTTCTATATCGGCCGTTGTGATAAAGGTATTTGGGTTGCTGCGGATCATCGGCACGTTTGTCGGCGCTTATAAACACTCTACCGAGCTGGTCTGTAACTTCGCTGATGCTACTCTCGCTCTCAAATCCACTACGAAGCGATTTGAAATTGCGTTCGTCTTGACTGAAATTCATCGTCGCAGCTTGTGTGACGAACTGGCTTCGATTCTGCACGGGCACCCAGTTGTCGCTGCAGATGTGCGTAAGCTGACCTGCAGCCGATGGAGGACAGGCACCACTTGGCTGCTCACGGTGAGAAACGTGATACTCAAGTTGAGGATACCAAGGATAGTTCTCTGCTTGATAGAAGGGATACTCATGCGGAGGATATGAGAGATCGCGAATAGGATAAGACTGGTTTTCTTGCATCCACTGCTGCTCTACCACAATGGGTGGGTGGTGAGCAGGAGAATAGCGATCGTGCTGGCGGTTTTCGTAGGTCATGCGAGCAGCAACCGCTCTGTCCTTCTCATAATCTCTGAAATGGCCTTGGCGGTTGTTCGACGATAAAGAGTAGGGTTTGTACGAGCGGTCCATGCCCGATCGTGGACCCCGGCCATCCACGTGCAGCGTCGCCTCACTTTCCGTTCGTGCAGAGTTGCACCGAGACGTAACTGATTCTCTTCTGTTGCTGCGAGACGATGTGCGCTTGTTTGTGTATCGATCAACTGGCACTCGCTTGTGTCTGCTGCCATCAGTCTGATGTCGACTAGCCGAGCGAGCGGTCCGCTTACGCCAATCGTCTACTTTACGCCTCACACTATATAAGCTATCATCGTCGCTATATCCGCTTCTCGACCGCCTGGAATGACTGCGCTCCATGTTTGAGCACCAATCTCATGCAAATCTTCAAAGACTAGAACTTGCAGTTGAAACCTCCAGCTACTTCTACCGAGCAAAATTAAAATCATTCGCTGATCCACAGTAACTTCTAAGCCCTTTTCTGTTCGCGTTTTTGTGAGTGCAAGTTTCCCGCAAACTAGACTTCCGGCTTGCCAACCTTCCACGAAAGCAGCTGCCCGCGAGTCATTCAAACTTCCGGCGTTTGTCATCTTTGTTTAGACCGCTCCATGAATGACGTGCGGCATTTTAATAAAACTCGTGTATCTTATCAGCGAAACTAACATGAACGCCAAATTACGTTGCTGCAAAGGTTCCAGAATTATTAATTCAATTGCAACCAACGGTCAATGCCTTAGTAGAGGTTACCAAGATGCTTGCTCCCTGAATTTCAAGCCGCGCGGTCTGCCCCGTGCATGCTGGTGCTGTTGACCTAGTAATGGCTCAAGATGGGGCAACTGGCATAGCGTGGGGATAGGCAAACACATGCATCAAGTAATACAGTCCCCAAGAAATCATCAAGTAGCAACTTATCTCGGCTGCATTCTGATTCATGCACACTCAGGTCCTCGGAGTTTGCTAACATTTTAAGTCAGCAATGCTAGAGTTTGGCTTTTCGCTTATCTTGGCGTGTTGTGGGCCCATGGAGCCCAACCACTGCCAAAAGAAGCTTAGTAAAACATTAGTCCGAAAAGGATATGTCAAAGCTGCCGATTGCCTTAACAAATGTGACCATTCAGTTTATGTTCATACAGGCAAAAGGAGCGATATGATATCATGACTTGTCATTACTACATGCATGTAATGAAGAAGCAAAAAAATAATATGATTCTTGGAGCTTGTGAGGTACTTATTCATAAACTCCTTGAAATACACTTCGGTCGCGAAGGTTCCGGCTTTTCGCACAGGCACGGTAGCTCGAAGTACCACAGTTCGCTCCACGCATAGGTCATAAGTCAAAGCAATAACATAAGAAACGAATAAGTTATACTCGCGAGTTAGACTCTACTTATACTCTTTAGTTGAGACATGGCGTAGAGAGACAGTTGCTAAATACGTTGGTCGTAACTCAAATCGGTCGTAAATAGAGGCAGTCTTAAGTCGAGGTACCATTTCATTCGATACTAGTCCGTGTGATATTGGCAAAGAACAAAGGACTTCCTCTATCAAAGAAAAAAAGGAGATCTTCATTATCCAAGCCAGCCACAGCGAAGTTTCGAGTTCCTTGTTCTGCTGGCAGGCAGACGCCATGCGCCATTCAGCTAACAAACCTAATTCAATCACTCAAGACAAAGATCAGACATTCGAATTCTACCGCAAGTAAAACTCGCCTTAACACAATTACCAGTTACGAATTAATCCTGGGCAATTTAGGGATAAAGACGCCATCTGACCAGAAGCGTGACCTTCGCAAAATATCCTCAAGCAAGTCTGGTTGGAGCACTCGAGTTAAGGATGAAGGCAAATCTTATAAATCGTCGTGGCAACACGGAAGCTGCTGCTATTTTGACCCGCGGACCGCCGACCCCAAGTGAAGCAAGAGTCTATTGCGGAGCCGAAAAAAAGATTATGCGCATTGGCAGGTGCCATTATGTCGGACCGAGTAGCCAATAAAACCGTGATAACGTTGTGGAACTTGCCATCACAAGAAAAGCTATCCTTTGCTGCGATTCCTCCAGCATGTTATAGGCTACACCAATAAGCCCGTGTTTCGGATATCGAGATTTAAATGGATACTGATCATCGGAAGTCAAGTGACGGTTTCATAAGCAAGTAGCAGTAGCTAGCGATGGTGAATTCAATGAGCGTGAGCTACTTCAATCTTAATTATGCCGAAAATGGCGGAGTTAAAAACAGCGCTACTGTTCTTTGAGCATCTCTTGAGCACCCAGGAAAATTTGCGCGAGCGTAAGGAGAGAGTTTTTGACTAATTTGCAAACAACGCCCTTGTACCAAAGGCATTCCAGCAGCCTAACACCCTGTGATTTTACGCCACCGCCTTTCACACCCAAGCCTTCTAGAGCCTTGACATCCACAACCAAACATACCATAGCCATGACATCCACAGCCGCGACTTCCAAAACCATGACATCCACATCCAAAAGAACCACAACCATGACTTCCACAGACAAGACCTCTACAACCATTACAATCCACATACGACACTTCTACACACGACGATTCCACAGCCGACACTTCCACAGCCGACACTTCCACAGCCGACACTTCCACAGCCGACACTTCCAACGCCGACACTTCCACAGCCGATACTTCCACAGCCGACACTTCCACAGCCGACCCTTCCACAGCCGACACTTCCACAGCCGACACTTCCACAGCCGACACTTCCACAGCCGACCCTTCCACAGCCGACACTTCCACAGCCGACACTTCCACAGCCGACACTTCCACAAGCATGGCATCCGCAAGCATGACATCCGCAAGCATGACATCCGCAACCATGACATCCACAGCTGAGACTACCACAGACGACACTTGCACAGCCAAGACTTCCACAACCATGACTTTTGCAGGCAAGCAGTCCACACAAGACTCGCACAGCTCCAGCGTTTACACACCAACATTTCCCAGAGCTGAGGATTCAAAACACTTCGCTTTCTATAGCCGAGGTCCTGACACGACACATGAGCCGGTGTCTGATGGAATTTCTCGAGGAATCGGTCTACAACGTGCTTCTACTCAGCAATAAACAAAAAAAGCTATAAGTTAATGTTTCGCTTAATTATATCTCAACCTGTATTCCCGGGTAGCATTCCAATAAGTTATAAGACTATATCGTATATGCGTATAAGACAAATGAGACAAGTATAAGACACAAAATAAGTATAAGACTGTATCGCCTCGCTAAAAAACACCAGTCTCGTCAGCTTACGGAAAATGACATACATGAATATATATATATATA
>QQSS02233090.1:0-10152 GCA_003687565.2 Craspedacusta sowerbii | reverse complement strand
GTCGAAATATTCTGCATTTAATACATCTAAAAAATTGAGAAAAGCGTATCCATAAAGAGAGGATTTTTGTCATTATTAATCAACATAAAGCATTAACTTTATAATAAAGGAGGTTTATTAACTACAACGTCGATTAGAATGTCTTTTGGAATGTCTTGATCGTAACCGTGCCAATTTTGACTGAAATTGCTTGTACGATATGTGAAGCGTCGGATTGTAAATGTTCTTTTCAACGAGTGATATCATATATCTGTATTATATATAGTCAGTTATCTCTACGTATACGGACAAGAGTTTTGTCGAAACATGTATAGATTGAAAAAGGTGTTGCTTCTTCTGAAGAGTATTACACATTTTATTCTGCTGAGCACTTTCGGAAAAATACGAGGAGCAGTTACTCTTTAGAACTTGCTACCTCATGGATGCTTGACCGCGCGCACACTTTAAAGCTGAAAAGGACTTTTAAACTCAGTATCAATAAAACATGTTATAGCGCGCAGAAAAAAACAGCTTTGGAGCACTGATGCCACCAAAGAATTAGCCATATAAGCAAATACAAAAGCGTACACAATCCTCACTCATGCGCAAAGCTTTAGCTACAAGAAACGCCAGATTACACTTTAAATAACCTTGCTCTCTGTATTGCCCGTATATCAGATCATCCTCTTCTAGAGCAGTGGCTGTTCCAAAGTGGGTTGCTTCTTCCCCATAGCAGGTCATGTAAAATGATATTCGGCCCTAAAATACAGTTCAAAGACAATCTTGAAGTCGAGATCTCCACTTATATTTATGCATAAAAACACTGCCAATATAAATTATTAATACTGCTCAATTGCTAGTATTGCTTTTAAAAATGTAATCTTTATATACCACATAAAGGATACTTCAGACACGTGCTGACCATAAATAATATATAAATGAGCCTAAAATGAGGCAACATGCATGCAGGGTAAGTCATACGAAAAATCTTGCAAACCTGACGCTGAGACTCATATAAGATCTTATCCATAGTATTCAGAAGAACCATTTGCCTGTATATTTTCACCATGGTGTCTTTGCCCAGCTAAAAAAAACAGAATAGGGTGGTTAACCGAGGAAGCCAAAAACGTTAGGTAAAGTGGTTGCAATTACAAGATCATGACAAACTTTTCATAACTACTTAAAGTTTTAAAACAACAAGTGGTTTTGCTATTAGCTCAAAATTATTCATGGCACTATAGCCATGTGATTTTATCATGAACAATCTGCATTAAAAAAATTTGCTATGCAATGTCACATGCCACATCACATAAAAAAAGACACTTCATATTAGCCAATCCAGCAACCCTTAGTTGTGGATTGATGGTTTCAATATCCTCGAGTCAAATAATTCTTGGCAAAAAATTAGCTCGTCACAAGAATTATTAGATGTTGCAAGGGGAAGCTATTTGATGTTACCAGAGATGCTAGGAAACAAGTTAATAAACTAGAGTGATTAAAGTCTCTCATCATGTATTGATGAATATTTAATACCTTTACAAAACTGAGAAATTTAGATCAGGTTCAAACAGGAATAAAGAAAAAGGGGAAAACACCTTCGGGTCCTCTTCTTTGTTTATTATGACTCCCTGTGTACTTAAGACTTGGTACACAGGAATTCCAACTTGAAATTCAGGATCCACCACGTTGAGCTTGTGGATAAAATGAAGTTTCGAACCAGCTCCAGGATAATGTGTGGTTTCTTGAGGAGTTGCAGGTTCCTTGTGAAACTAAAAATATCACAATACAAAACAAGATGCTGAATATGTCGTTACTAATTTTGAAAGCAAAGGCAGATCATGAACAGTGACAAAGGATCCAAACTACACCATCAGAATAACATATTATCTAGCAATAATCAGTCGCAAACTCTATCCAAGTCCTGACAGCAATAAGGGCTTCCTTGCTGATGCTCACTCCAACAATTACCTCTATGAACTGCATTAGCATCTAGATTTTCTGAATTTTAATTTCCTGTCAATACCAGCAAATAATGAACACGCTGCTGGAATGTACAATGTGTGTAGCATCTTCCAACACGCACATGCAAAGAAAAGATTATTCTTGTAATTCCTAGGGTTAATACAAAGTACCCCAGATGACCATGAATATGGTTGCACAAAATACATGTCCTATCAATACCATGTAATGCAAAGACTCAACTAGGTCCACGCAAAATTTACCAATCTACCCAAAGGCACTCCCAACATAAACCCCACCTTGGCACACAGCATCATTAGCTCAACTTAAAAAAGACACATCAAAATGCTGCTCAAGTGTGTCACTATTTATAATAAAGACCAAGCACGCTGAGTGCATACTCTTGGCATTAAAAAGACCGCAGTGGAACAGCATGCTACACATACGTCATACGCAGGTTATTAATTGTTTTCAAATAAAGATGGAAAGTTACCTACCGTAGTACAAAATTCATATTTTGCAGGGTGCAAGTGGAAAATGTAGTCAGTCAATTATGTTAAAGAGTTTTAAGAAAATTAATAAAAGTTTCTATAAATCTTACCTGACAAATACAAGATGATGATGTCAAACTTCTTTTAAAACAGACTCCTAAGGCAGGTCTAACCATTTTCAGAAGCCTTAAGTTAGTTACGCATATACGACCCATCTTCACCCTTGATGTCTTCTTATCAAATTAGGACTTCATAGAGAAACCATACTACACAAAGCTGTAGGGTTGAAGAATAGTAGTGTTAATAAAAGACACTTAAATCATGTAACTTTAAATGACTTCTTGTGAGTCAACTTCAAAAACTTTACTTTTAGTATTAATTAAATCAGAGGTAATTTTGATCACAAAAAGAATCTCAATAGCATTTCGCAAACCATAATAGCACCCAGTAGATCTCAATAAGTTCATAAACAAAGCAAAATGATATTAACATCATTACGCTGAGATGCCAATGACTATGCCAATGACTTCAAAAATTCAAGCACTTCAAGTTTGCATACCTTTATATAAAGCTCAGCGTGCAATGAACTACTTATAACCAAGGGGCAAAACTAAACAAATTGATCTTACTCAGGCAAATTTTTTTGGGAAGGTTTCATGGTATAACTAGTACACAACAACAACTACAACAAAAACTACAACAAAAACATTTACATCCACTCAAGGACAATTTAAGTCAAGCAAATCGCCTGGCGTGGAGGCATCACTAAGCGGCCACAACCTAGTCTAGTAGTAACCATCTTATCAAGAATGTATGAAGCAATACAATTAATAAAAAAAAACACATTATAATAAACAACACCAACTATTATAGACAAGAACCTAAAAAATTTTCAAACAGAAATTACAAAGTAAACACATAGCAAGGCAATCACCAAATAATAAAAATAAACTCAATATATAGGTTTATCATCAAGAACAACAAAACAACCAACGTCAATCATGATAAGACAATAGCCAAAACCAAGGACTTTCATGCAATTCACAATTTCTTAACGTATCACCAGTGTGTCTAAACATTAGATCCAACAAGCAGTCATAGCTACATCTAATTAATGTCACTAGTTAAACACTACCGAACTCAGTGGAAAGATACCTGGGTGCAGAGTGACCAGATATGATAGGCACATGAGTGATGAGAAAATAGAAAAATAGACATTGAACAGTTCAGTAGTTGTCAGGAAATGACAGAGCTTTACAAGCATCCTATTTGCCATTTGACAGTTTTGGAAGCAGGACTTAGCAGTGAGCCTGATCAGCTAGTTTTTCATCATAACATATTCACATCTAAGGTAGGCATTTAATCGTTTTTGAGGAGTGTGATCGAATGACTGCTTATTTTCGCCTATGCAAAAGAACATGTTAATAGTTTCACATTTATCTTATCAAAAATCATTAGCTGGGTTTTAGCCTCATTCCAATTCAGAAGCAGTTCAAATACTATATATTTAGTCTCTTTTGCACTTGCTTTTAATTAGTAGTGTCACCAGATTCATGCCATCTGCAAAGTGTAAGCTCTAGATTAGTTAAAGTTATGGCGCATTTCATTACCATATAGAATAAATGGAAGGGTACCAAGCATTGCAGCTTGTGGGATTCACGATTTAAAGCCACATATTCAAACCAATCATCCCCTGTTGGTTAGGCAAGACCGAAACAAGGCGTTGATTTAACTACTAATCACATACTAAGTTTACCTATCTGTGTCACATAAATCTAGTACATGTTTCATCATTCTTGTTTCTGCAAGGCTATAGCTTGATCGTTTTCTTTCCTTCTTTTCTAAACTGGGGTGGTAAAGTGGACTGCAATGTACACGTAGCATGATTGATAAATTAATGCACTTAACAACGAAGGTTCAAAATTCTGGCCGACGCAGCTCTGCGTAATTTTTTCATGACCATCACGGAGCAGAGCTAGGCAATTGCCACAGCAAGTAACGTACATCATCTTGATGTCTGTCTCAAATACGAAATGATGACAAGTGCTGCCTTGCTGCATGGAGTAAGTGGCCATCCTTTAGGACCGATTGGTCGCACTTGCGCTAGGCATCAAAGAGCCTCAATCACAGTACAACATGGGCTACATGGAGTATTACTTCGAATCGGTATCCACTTCGCAACGAAGGCTAGAGCATGTTGACTTGGCTTTCACAGAAGTGGCATCTTAAAGCTTCCCGAACTAAATGAATTTGCTGCCGCTCTGCTTGTGTAATCAAGCTCTGAAGTTGTTTTTGGTGTATGTTTGGTGCTCTCTCTCTTTCTAGGATTTCCTGGATTTTTTTGGTGACCGTTAAACTGCATTGTTGAGTCTTATCGAATCTCTTGGACCATACACAAGCTAAAAGGCAACTGTAACCTTTAGCCAAATGAGTTCACATGTATCAAAGACGCGAAGATATTGAATCTTCAAACTAGTATATTTATCGACTATAGCCTCTATGTGAAGCTGCACACCTAGAGCCTGTATCACGGAGTTATATGACATAGATATGCTGTTTGTCAACAGGATCTCTCACTTTCTCTCAGTTGCTAAGTTACTCTTTCCTTAATTTACTCATTCCGTAACTCGCCACTCACTAAATCACTCAATCAATCAATAAATAAATCAATCAATCAGTCGGTCAGTCAGTCAGTCAGTCAGTCAATCACTCGATTATGCACTCGATTGCAATCCGAGTTTTTGCCACAATAGGTGTATCAAAGCTAAAGCATTTGGATTTTGCATGAAGATCACATTGAAGTCGTTTGGTTTGTTATAGTTAACATACATGAGATTAGCATTTGATCCTAAATGGCTTATGGAAACGCATCGTAAAAAAAGGACAATTATTTGTGGGACTGCTACAACTTGTATTTGCCAAAAAAGGCGTATCACAGCCAAAACATTAGGATTTTGCATGAAAGCATCTTGAACTCGTTTGGTTTGTTACTTGACATAAGATTAGCATTTGATTACAATTCACTTATGGAAACGTATTGTTAAAAAAGGATTTGTAGGACAGCTACAACTGTTACTAGTTTAGAAACGTTGCAAATACTTGACCATGCTAATGATGGGATAGGATGATGGGGTCTGTGCAGATTTGCTGTGACCAGACGAGCAACGCTGATTGATTGGATTCGCAACCTGATGCTGTCTTCATTATGATCCTTGTGTTAGATTTTGTAGCTGTTGAAGAGCTAAGGGCTAAACATTACCAATTGGAGCATACTTGAAGGTGTCCGGATTGTTTGATATCTATGCCTCCATGTTTTCTATAAGTGTCCTAGCATTTTGCATGTTGCATCTTGGATCTTCGTCATATTTAAGTGACAATGAAGCAAGTTCTGCTGTTCAGAACTTTCATCGCTCATCTGGTAGGCTGCATAAACCACGCACAATACTGTGTTCACCCATTTTCATTTGAACTATTTTGGGTGTAAGCTTGCCATTTAAGTTTATGTCATGTTTATTGAAGTAATGATGTTCTTCAAATATTTCTTGTAGCTTGTGTCGGATTTTTATGCCAATGACTATGTTTTATCCCGGGGCCTATGTATCCCTGCAACCTCAGCTTTCCTTGATTTCTTAGTGTTAGCCTCTGTAGTTGAATATATTTTCTGTACTGCCATGGCTACCGAAAACAAGAGTGCCTCTCTCTGGATGGGTGACTTAGAGCCGTATATGGACGAAACTTTCATCAAAGGTGCTTTTGCTGCGGTTGGATATGCTGTCTGTGGAGTTAAAGAGATGAAGCTAAAAAGCAGTGGTGAACGCGCAAATTACTGTTTCGTCGACTTGGGAGGTGTGGATATAGCAGCAGAGGCTCTGCTAAAGTTGCAAGGCAGAGTTATACCGGGCACCGAGAACAAAAAGCATTTTAAGCTCAATGTCGCTGGGCATGGAAAGAGTACGATTGGTAGCACTGAGTATTCCCTATTCGTGGGTGACCTTTCAAACGATGTCACCGACAATCATTTGCTGAAATTCTTTCGTGACCGATACCCGTCAGTGCGAGCTGCTAAGATTGTAACTGATGACAAAGGAGAGTCGAAAGGCTATGGATTCGTTCGCTTTTTTAACGAGGGTGAAATAAATGATGCCTACACTACGATGCAAGGTGCTACGGGACTTGGGCAGAAACCTATACGAGTAAACCCGGCCATGAAGGGCAAGGACAAGCGTGCCACAGCAGCCTCTACAGAAGGTTCCCCGGCCTCGTTAGTGGCAGCTCCCGCTTCAAGTGCTGACATGAGTGCAAACATGATGGCCTGGATGCAAGCTATGTCAATAATGGCACCGCAGATGCAGGCTTACATGGTGCAGATGAGTCAGTGGATGCAGCAGTTGCAACATTGCGTTATGGGACAGCAAGCATCGCAGTCGCCTGAATCTTGGGGAGCTGCAGCATTGCAGTGGCAACATCAAATGCGACAGCAGCAGGAAGAGTCCGAACTAGCAAGTTCCCCGCACGTAGCGCCGTTAAAAAGTAGTAATATGCCGGTAGAAGCGACTGCTGGAAGCCAATTGCATTCGCCCAAGCCAGTGGTGTCCCAGCTAAGCGCTTCTCGGTCAGGAAAGGAGATCCTTATCGAAGATGGTCATTTGATGGTAGAACATGCGTATTCTGTCGATGTTGACAGCCTGAACAAGACATTAGTAGAGACAGAAGAGTGCATGTTTTTTGAAATGGATAGTTCTAGGTATTTTGATGATTTCTATAGTTCTGTACTTTGACAATCGATCCTGATCTTGATGGTATTGTGTGTGCTCTCTTACTATTCGGTTTTAAGCTTGTTGCCTTTTTCGTTTAACGAGTACTTTCATTCACCTAGTGTTTTCTTTTACCAAGTATTTTATTTGCGTGATCTTTTCAGTGCCAAAGTTTCTTAGTTTGTGCCCGCGCAGAACTGCTGAAATCAGTGTTCTTAGATTTTTCTATTTGCCATTGGGGTAAAGGTTTGCTCATTGGACGTAGACCCTCTCTGGGACTGCGTGCAATTTGTAATGAACAATATTGGTGGATGGTTCCTCCGCAGATGAAAATCTAATAGCCTTTATATTTGCATATGCCTGTTCAATTTTTTTAAAATCGAAATTTCTGCTGTGGTCTTTGAAGATCTTTGTGGCATGCTTGGATACATTGGGACGGGTAGTCCATCGTGCAGTCGTAATTCTAATTTGCAGTCTAAGCTAATTCTTACTCCAGACGAAGGAGAATGCATAAAGAGGGTATTTTAGACTTTAGCGGGAGCCAGGACCAGCGGAAAGCATTTATAGTGAAAAGGCAATGAATGCGGCAGTACTTGCCACATTGAAATTTAGTCAAAGTTTCCGACGCAACTACCATCCAGGTATCTCCGCTAAGTGTTGAAAGTCCACGCAGCAAATGGTCTGGCTTGGTCTGTAGATCTCTAAAGCTCTCGACCAACGCATGCTTTCAGTTTCTGTTTTACTTACGAATTAGCAGAATGGGGCGGTTTTTACTCCGTCGTTTTGAAACTCCGATAGGTGTGCTTACTACTTAATTTTAATAACTAATCGAGTCGCGCGCGTGTGATCGTGTTAGAAATGTGCCCGCTTGTTTTAAGGTGTACAAGAATGCAGTCCAATCTTAATTCCCAATGATGTTATACTCTAGGGATTATTTCTTCGCTGATTTGCAATAAGGCTTAGTACGCGTGTGCAATAGTACGTGTGTGCAATAGTACGTGTGTGCATTCGGCCAACTAGGAGAGCCTCCACGCGGCGGTCGGTTGGCAAGCAGGGTATGTGACAAATTTCTGTGGCTACCCTGCTTGGCGAATCTCCAACGAAGACCTAACGAGCACAGTACGACTTCGTTTTCCGCTGGGAAGGTCTTCACAAAGTGTCTCCTGGTAACAGGGGACATGCCAGAGCTGTTTCAAGATCGCTGGAGCATCGACCAGTCGTCCCAGCCTCCCTTTGGGGGGACGTATCGAGCTCTTTAGCTCCTTGAGTAGCTCAACCATTATCCGACGGCTGGCTTCATTTGCTGTCAGCGACGTTCGATGGACTGCCCATCCAGGGAAATTCTTGGCTCTTCACCCACCAACCAACCACGTGTGTGCCATACCTTAGCGCGTCGACGAAAGTGCTTGTGCGTGTGCTGGCGTTTGTTTTGTGTCCGGCATCTAGGTTCGCTTCTGGTTTTGATGCCGATTTGAACAACCTCTTCCCAGAATATGTATGAGCTAAACTTGCTATCCAATGGGCAAAGGTATTTTTTTTAATAGAATCTGGTCTCCGTGTCCGTTATCTAACTTTCGCGACTTGTAGGTTTTTCATTGTAGGCTTTATCTTATTAAGTTGGGTTTTTCTTCCTTTCTGAACGACGTCTTAAAGCCATTAGGAACACGACGTATAACTGAGCTATCTCGTTTTGTAAAATTCATGACACTTAAATGTTGAATGCTGCATGGCCGTAATCGTCATTTGTGTGAACCCTCTATACAAAAATGATGTCTCAAGCATATCCATTTGAATCCATATGAGATAGCTTTTTGAAAAAAGTCAGGTTTAATGAATTTTTTTTCTTTAATTTTGGAAATAAAAATTAGACTTCTTCTAGAAACCTCAGTAAGCTGTGCATCTAGTACGCATCTGTTAATCTTGGTTTTAAGATCGAGGCACGATGTGGCTCTAGTGTACGGTGAGCACCCGCGTGTGATTATGGCACGCTTACATGAGGTTTACCGCGCATTAGTATGTTTTTCCAAATTCATAGCTGCCGCACCATTGAGGGATCAAACATCTGAAGCTGCATCACAAACGACCTTGCGCAAGTGGATTTTGTTACATGGAGTACCGTTTCATCTGTTGTCCGACCAATGATCGCCTGTTCGATGGAAGTGTCATGCATGCTCCTTGCAATTCGCTCGGCATCCAAAAAAAAGACAATCATCTGCAGAGAACCTATACTACCGCAAGATGCTTGTCTCGACCAGAAAAGGCATCTTCACTTGCGCGACAGAAGCATTAGAAATGCGCTAGAAATCCTTCCTACACAACCACAAGGTTGGACGCCAAATGAATGGCGCAAAATCTTGCCCGAAGTTGTGTTTGCTCTGAATGCCTGTACAAGCACTGCAATCGACTGCTCGCCATTCTCTGTTGTATATTGCAGAGTACCTATACTACCGCAAGATGTTTCCTTCAATCAGAAAAGGCATCCTCACTTGCGCGACACCGTTTCAGCCGAAGAGTATGCTAATACACTGGCTTTCGGGCTGCAATCCGCATACCACACAGTAGCGGAACACCTAAAGTTGTCTCGAGAAGCCATGAAGAAGCAATACAACAGACGTTTGCAACCTATGAACTATCAGCCGGGTGACTTGGTATGGCTTAAAATAAAGCACTATCGCGTGGGGGAGAAACGAAAAACCCTCCCCCAGGAAAGCTGGACTTTGAATAACGGAAAAGCTCCCAAGTTCTGGAGTTAACTTCAGAATCCGACAAAAGGAAACGAATGAAGAATCAATTACGCTTCACGATAGGCTTGAAATGTTCCTAGCACGCAATGTGGGCGATGCTACCCCCCCCCCCCTTACTAAAGTCCCAGAACGCCGCGATCCACAGAAGCTCTAATTACCTCACGAGTCCTATTATGAGACCGATTCGCGTAAAGACGTGGAAAATCCACCATATATATATATATA
>QQSS02233079.1:0-10152 GCA_003687565.2 Craspedacusta sowerbii | reverse complement strand
TATATATATATGTATGTATATAGTTCTTTTGCTTCGTGTCAGAAGCATGAAGACATATAGATGTGGATGTGACTTATGGATTGACGGAGATGTTTCAGTATGGAGCAAAATCAAACCACTGAAGACGGGAACAGGGCACTTTTGCTTGAATCTGAAACCTTTCATTTTGGATTGGAGTAGTGAAAAATCTCACCTAATGAGCATTACCTGGGGCGAAGCGAGTCTGGTGTTAGTGGGATGGAGGAGCCTGGGTGTGCGGTAGTCACGGATCAGACGATTTGCATGATTGTGTCGTTCGATTTGCATAAGATTTGCAATATAGAGTCTGAGGTGTCCATATTTTTGAATCAATATCTGCTCATGCAGATTTTGCAAGAATGGGATTGCAAAGGGCACATCTAAAGTGTCGCTGAGGTTCGTGCATTCATGTGGATTCCCATTCTAATCCACTTACGAACCCACTTGTCTGCAGAGGCCTGGCGCTCGTCTAAGCTAGCTGCAGCAGTCGATATAACGCTAGCATGGTTGGTTGGTTATTGAAGAGCCGGGAATTTCCCTAGATGCGCAGTCCGTCGATCTTCGGTGAGGCCAGTCGTCGTATGTTGGTCGAGCCTCTCAACGAGCTAAAGAGCTTGATATGTGCCCACACGTGCAGGCTCGGGCGACTGGTCGATGCTCCGACGATCGTGAAGCTGACATCGCACTGCCCCCTGTTACCAGGAGGCACTCTTCGTGAAGACTTTCTCAGCTGAGGACGAGGTCTTATTGTGGCTGTTTGGGTCTTCTTAAGAGATTCGCCATGCTTTCTTGACCTTGCATTTCATGCGAAGTTTGAAATTCTGCTATCACATGTGTTTGACTTCAGTAATTGATCCTCTCTAAAATTACATCTATCAGGAAAGATCACTATATCTATCAGGATGTTCACTGTTCAAATAATAATTTTATTTTAGTTTTCTTCTTTATTAGGTTTTATTTTTTATTTTTATTTTTTATTTTATATTTTTTTATTTATTGAAAATATATTGACATATATTTTTATTTTTTATGTATTACTTATCTAAGCTATGTTCAATTAAATAGTATATGTTCAAATTTTACTCCATTTTATTGGTTTTCTTTTATTAAACTTCATTTATGTTCATGGGTTACCTCTAAGTTAGATTTTTCACACACACCAAAACACACATACACACACACACACACACACACACACACACACACACACACACACACACACACACACACACACACACACACATATATACCTTAGAAACCATAATATGCAGGTTGTCAGTCACATGCGCACACGAGGGGACTGTCTCAATGATGTACAGATTTTGGCCGTCTGTAGCGCTAGATTTGGTCCTAGGTTAGCATGCTGGATTTCCTTTTTCGTCTTTTGATGTGGTAGCAAATTATTTGAGCTTGGCATTCTTTCGATTGAACGTCTCGTTGAATGTTATGGTGCTCATACTTTAGTTCTGGCTGTTGGATATAGAGATGGTTGTGTAAAGCTTCTGGAAGTAGAGAAATCTACCGTTATTCATGCCTTTTTTGTTGGCTGTGCAGTGACGTCGCTTGCATGGAACAACTCTGAGAATAAGTATGTATTGGATAGATGGTAAATCTCAAAGTTGTTGTCATATATAACTGTGCCGTAAACAATACGTTCTTAATTCTAGGTTTCGGTTTTGATTTATTTGACTGTCCTCTGAACAGTTATGCGTGCGAGCACTGTTTCGCGTCTGATTAGATCGGTTATATATTGGAGATATAATGCGTTGCGAGACTTACATTGCACAGCGTAGCGATGTTTGTTTTGATCAACGCCTGTGTCCTCTTACCCTATGTGCATGACGCCAACTCTAACTGCTATTTATTTCTATCTGCAGAAGCTCAAGTAGCATCTACAAGGATCAGCACACCATGTTTGTGCCTGTTGCAGAAGGCAGTGAAGGGTACGGGGATGCTTTCTTGTATGCCGTCTTCTCTGAATTTTAATTTTCAAGAAATTTGTGGAAATTACACGTGAGTTCATAGAAAGCTCAGACTGTGGGGTTCATCCTCAGATCACTTTTTTTTTCCAGCTCTCTTTTAGGTGCTCATAGAAATGAGCGTCACTTGACATGCGTTATTCGGTGCGATGAAAACCCAGACTTGTTCATTTATTCAATCTGGCTGCAGCTAGGGTTTAAAATAGTCACCACAATTACCCTTGTAATGACCATGGTACTCAATTCCCCTTTCTTAAACGTGGACATAGGAAAAATTTGGGAGACTTATTTGTATCGTCCGTGTTTAGAGGTTATAGGTGTACCTAGAGTGGCATGGAAGGTCCACTCATGGTCTTTTTTTCGCGTCACGCTTTTCCTGGGTTATGATCTGATGAACCTTCGTTTATAGTGCGCATGTGCGTGTTTCTTAGAATTTTCTGTATGTTTTTGTAACCCTGTCGTATTCACCCTGATCATTGTTTAAGTGACGAAAAATAGTTGTTCACGGGCATAAAAGAAGAACTGTGTCTTGAATTTTAAAATAAAGATTAAGTCAATGAAAAATTTGAACACAAATCACAATATGCGTTTGGCAAGTACCAACATGGTCAATTCCTCTGGCAAACAATTCCTCTGCCAAACGAACAAAAAATAAAATTTTGGGTAGACCTGATTTATGAGACTCCGGAAACTTCGCAGAAGTTGCCCATTTTTTTGTTGGGATGTACCTCTTGAGTGCTCCTGTACTTCTGGTACCTCTTGAGCTTGTTTTGAGTATGAGCAGGTTTTTCGAAGCATTTTCGAAATGCGTTTGGGTCGAAGAGCTCCGGGATTGGATTGTCTGGATGATTGAAAAGCTTTTGACCGGAGTGCATTGTCAAATATTATTCAGATTACTTCGAAATTTGATCACGTTAGAAAGATATGAATTGGCTCATCTATGAAGACATTTTGCGAATTCTCAACTTGTTTAAACTTTATGTATAAAGAAAGCACATGATAACTCGTTGGTTTAGCAGACAATATATTTCCCTTATCCTGGATATTGTGGTGACAAGTAATGACAAGCGCCATGTTCATGAATGCTGCAGTACTGAAAAATAAAGCTCTTATGTATGTATGGTCTCTTACGGCGTTTTGGTCTTTACATTTTATGTGAAAGCTATAGGAAGATTTTCTTATATGAACATACTTTCAAATTTTAAACCGATTTTTTGATTTGCTGAAAACGCTGTTTTTTCTTTTCTTTTTTCATGACATACTCTTGGTTCGAGCCGAAAGTGATTTGGCTTGTGCGCACTTTGTTCACGCCGCATTTTCTTTCAGGGGCTTCACGTGAATGGCTCTGGTCCGATCAATTTTCAGTTCAAAATTTCTGTATGTAACTCGTTATGGGTCTGCCCTTTGTTAGACGTTTTAATTTTTAATTCTTTTTTAGTAATAAGCAAGATGGCCAAGTGCAGCAAGCTCAGAATCCTGAAAAGCAGTACGTTCTTGGTGTGAATGTGTCGCTGTCCGTTTTTTCTAATTTTAACATTTTGAATAAAAGACCCTATATGGGTAAATCTTCAAGGCAAAGAGTAACGCTAATATTTCTGTGACGTTTCGGTTCCTTCTTAAACCAGCTTCAAACTGAACGAACAAGAGCAAAAAAAAAAAAAAAAAAAAAAAAAATCAAACTTACACATCGCCTAGAGTCACAAACTTAATCGAGTTCGACTGTACGTTAAGTGAGTCTGCCAAGTGAGCTGTACTGTTGCCTTTTTAGTCTGAAAATTTTCCAAGAATGGATCGCAACGTCCCATTAAATTATCGGCTTTATTCTTTACCTTTGGCACTGGTTAAATGCTAGGCTATTGCCCTGTGCGTCTGGGTGGGTGGTTGGTGTCGGTTCTTGTAATGTATGGAGGAGAGCGTTAGCTATGGGTGCCTGTGCTTCCTAGGCGTTGCCGTAGCCTGCGAGGTGCCCGTAGTTAACCGTGTTGTATGTAAAAGATTATTCTGTGTTGTATAACTTTTAATAGCTGGGTTGGGGAAACCGGCCGTCGTCTCGGCACTTTATGTTATCATCTGTTTGTGTGTTGTTAGTACTATATTGTTCGTTTCAGTGAATTGTCAAGACAGTATGTTTTTTTGGGGGGCGTTAGTGAAGAAATGGGAATTTATGGTAATAAGTAGATGCTACTTTTGGGCATTGTAAGGAGCATCTGTTTTTTATTGACGATAAGAAACTTCTATTGTCAAGTGAACTGTGTGCTTCTCCGCGCCGAATTTGTTGATCCCGCTTAGACTGTGTGCACTGCCAAAAACTGGTGACCCCGACGTTCCCGATTGTTCGCCACTCCCCTCCTTCAACCTCGACCAATTCAATCGCCAACTATGGTGTAACTTACCTTCTACCACTGGTATCATAACTGCTCCGTATACCGCGTTTCCAAGTCTCCATTGACTCCACAGCTCTAACTGTCACAATAATGTCATCAACAGCAGATCGACAAATTACCAGAAACCAGATCACGAACGTCAAAATCAACAACACCAAATGCATAACTGTGACTTCGTTTTGGTGGTGTAGAAAGTGTGAAAGATTCTGTAAGGCTGCGTTTGCAGACTGTGAATACTAAAGCATCTTTAGGTGCCGATGCTTTCCTTGTCGATGATCTGGTTGGCGTCTTTCCACCTTTGCAATCTGTCACTTTTGAGGAAGCGGTTGCTATGGTATTTGCGCCTGTTTCTGATCTTTATGGGTGCATGTCTTACCCTGTGGGCATGATTCTGATTGAGGTGGTGTACGATGCTATTGTGAAGAGTGCTAATTGTGATTTAAAGAAAGATCTTCGTGCTACTTGGACAAACTTTGGCTGGATGTTTCATGGTTGTGTTGCTGGAGGAGGAAGTGGGAGTTTGTCTGCGCAATTTTGTCGTTCCAGGAAGAGCAGTCGATCACGGACTTCGTTATAGGAATTGGAGCATTCGGGTGTTGTTGATTTTAATGCCTGTGAATGTGACATACGTACTATGTCGTCGTTGTTGAACCGTGGTGTTCATGGGCCATGCATAATTGGCCCACCGTTGGGAGAAGAGTTAAGGCCTGGGAGAAACCTTGAGATCGCGTTAGGTGTGTTGAAAAGGCTAATGAAAACGTTGGCACCACCCTGAGCGTTTGTTGTATGGGCAAGCGATAGGAGATATGGTCAGAGACTATGCGGAGCCTGTGCCTCCTCCTGTTCATGGCTGGGTCTCGTATGTACCTCATTGACCTGTTTTTAAGGAATCTTCATCAATAGCAAAACTTCGCATTTTTTTTACCCCTATGCTGCTTCAGTGCGCGAAGGTTTGGCTTTAATTGAGTGTTCGTATGAGGGACCGAGTTTGTTGCCTTTAGTGTTGGCTGTATTGTTGGATTTTCGTCTGGGGCGTTTTATTGTTATGGGAGATGTTGAAAAGCTATTTGGCAAGTCAAGTTGCTCGAGCGAGATAGAGATGTTTTAGTTTTTTTATGGTATAGAAGATGAGTATAGAATGACGCGTGTTCCGTTTGAGTTGAATTGTACGCCGGCCACTTTGCCAGTGGTTATGTAACATCGCCTACAAAGTTGGCAGTCAGACTGCGATGTTGATATTTTAAACAGGTCTATGTATGTCGATGAAGGAATGGGGAATGTAGGTTGAGATTCTTTCTGACGCTAAAATGAATCTTTGTAAGTGGTGTTCGAACGCATCCGATCCGCTTTACAGGGCTGAGCTTGATCAGTTAGCAGAGAAGACGGTCTTAGGTGTTATGTGGAAGATATTTATTGATTCACTGCTGTCCGCCTTTTCGTTGTGTACGTACGCTCGGCATTCCGCGTGTTCTTACAAAACTTGTGCTTGCAAAGGTTTGTGATTGTTTAGGCCTCATTGGTCCAACACGTTACAAGGTGTTGTTGTAGAATATGTGGATAGGGAGCAATCCAGCATCTTGGAATAAACCATTTTCTGCGCACGAGCTAATAAGTATGGATTGGAATGAAAGTTTTTCGGATGCTGTGTCCTGCCTGGTGCGTACTTGCATTAATTTTGCAATTCCGAAGTGGGTTGGTCGCAGAGAGAATGAAAGCTTTAAGTTGCACAAGTTTTGTGTCGCAAGCAAGCGCATATATGCTGCGCACGTCTTTTTTTGTGTCGTGTCAGAGAATAGCGTGCATGTCAGCTGTCGTTCAAAGTTGGCGGAGAGAGCGTTTTCTCCCTGCTGCTTGCCTGTTTGTAGGGATTAAGCTGGTTCGGTCGGTCCGCGATGTTCGTGCTCTCAAATTTTTCTATATTCGGTTGGACTGATTCTTAAAATTTGTTGAGATGGATTTTCAATCTACCTTTCCGCCGTAATGTGTTCATGGGGAACCGAATGTTGGAATTGAAGTTACATTAATAGTTTCGAAAACCCTGCGGACATGCCAAGCATGGAGGATTCTGATCACCTGTCTGGGATGGATTCAACGTTGGAGATCGCGTAAGAAGGCAAAATCTGCAAGGGAGCTTGTAGCAAAGAAGAGGCTTATGGTCCAGGCGTTGTTTTAAAGCATGTGCAAAAACATCTATGTGCCGATTAGTCGGTGCTCTCGTCGATTGTGACCATGTTTTACCGAGGTCGCGCTTGGCGACTCGTGGATGACCATGGTTACATTAGACGTGTTGACCGAATCCGTCTTTCCGATGTGGGAGAGATTGAGAAACATCCGATCGTTGTAGAGCTATTGATCTGCTGATACGGAACGTACACGAAGACGTCTGCCACTTGGGTTGTGACTCCGTTTTACGTGGCTTGGGAGAGGCGTATGGATCTTGCAAGGTCGTCGTGCTGTTAGAAGTTTTATTCTTCAGTGCAAGGTTTGTCGCCGATATCCTGTGCAAGCTTCTTGTGAGGAAGCACCACCGCTACCGTCAGATAGAGTAACGCTTTCTCGACCATTCGTCGTGGTTGGGTTTGATCTTGGTGGTCCGTTGTTGTTAAAAGATCAGGGCAAGGCGTGGTTCGATTTGTTTTCTGTTTCCGAATGCTTGCTGCACATGTTGAGTTTGTGAGAGGACATGACGAAGACTTCTTTTGCCGCGCGTTCGTGCAATTCGTTGCTTGACGTGGGAACAATCGGTTTTGTAGAGTGACCGTGCAAAGAACTTTGTTGCTTCTTCCAAATAGTCTAGTAGAGTGGATTATAAGTTATGGTGAAAGTTTTTTGTAAAGAGAGGTCATTGGTGGGGTCGTTGTAAGGGAGAGGTTGGTCGTTGTGGTTAGGATGCTAATGAGAATTTGCTTAGGGTCTCGTTCTTTATCGTTGAAGCTTGTTTTACGAAAAATTGTGTGTGCTGTAAATAAACGCCCAATTTCTTTCTTATATGAAGGTTCGACAAATGGTGTTCCGGTACCCCTTTCTTCCGAAGTGGTTTTTCGGTGCTCAAGCGTTGTTTGTGATGCAAAGGAGATGACAAGTTCGCAATTCACAATTTTTTTGCTCTCGAATTGAGATTGTTAAGGAAATGGAAGAAGTTTGGAGGTAGGAGTATTTAATAGGGTTCTGGGGGAGGCTAAACAGGTGTGAAAACGGGTTCGACGGATTGTAAAAGGCGAGGTTGTGGCCTTCAGGAGTTAAAGAAATATGTTCGTCGGTGGTGATGAACGTGTGCGGGACGTCAAAGGAAAAAGTTGCTAGAGGGTACCTGGCGTGTCCAATATGTAGGCTCTATCCTTAGGAGGTGGGCTCTGCAGGCATGGATGTGGAAAGTGATGATAGCGTTGAAACAACACGTCAAGGTATGGGCGCACGTTGAAGAAACCTTAGCAGTGCTGGGTATTCAGGAAGCTACCGCTTCCTTTTCGCAGATCTTAAATGCTCTGGGTGGTTGTTTGTATCGGATCTTTTCAATGTATGGAGGAGAAGGATAGCCAAGGATGCCTGTGCTGCGTAGGCGTTTTGCTGGTCTGCGAGGGGCCCATGGTTACCGTATTAATTGTTGGTCACTGGTTTGGGGAGAGCGGCTTTCATCACGGCACCTTATGTAACAGTCTTTGTATGATATATAGTGCTTTTGAGTAAATTGTTTAGGCGGTATGTTTTTTGGGGTATTCGCGAAGAAACGTCGGGAAAGATGAAAAAAACTTTCATATAAATATACAGATGCTAGTGTTGGGATTTGTAAGAAGCATCTGATTTTGATTTAGTGAGTATAAATCTTTTATTGGGAAAATTTAAGTGTGCGCTTCTGCGCATCAAATTTGGTGACCCCGTTTAAACAGTGAGTGCTGCGTGCTTTAAAAAACAGTGTATCAAGAGTCTGTCACTATATACCTTATGTTTCTGTTTTGTTTCAGAGCTCTATCTTGTTTGGCAATAGGAACTGCTGTAAGTTTATAAAGAGTTTGATGCCATTTAATTCATTGTTAGCAATGTTTGTAGATATTGGTTTAATGTGATGTAAAATTCTTTTTTCTTATTTTGTGTCTCGCTTTTTGCGCTTAAAAGTCTTTAAAGCATCAGAGATGATGGTTGCTCGACTTGCATCGAGACGCCTTCGTTTTCATGACAAGGAACAGATTTGATAAACACGAATCTGCCTAATGTGGTTATTCATATGTCTAACATTGTCATAGCCAGCTTTTTTAGATATGCACTTGCGTAAACTGTGCAATATGTCGCATTTTGTATGTTTAGTTTGGTTGTAACTATTCTGCTAGTGTACATCAGGAGAAGTCTCTCTGGCAGCGTGCTTAAAATTGATAAGTTTTTATTTAGCTTTCTGACTTTCTCACTTGGAACATCGACGTTTTTTGTTTGTATTTTAGCAGCACGAATTTTTTCTCAGTTAAAAGTTATATCAGCAGTTTATCCTAAATTCGTGCTCGGGCCCGCAAGGAAGACCATGTGTGTTTGATATGCTTATGATTTTATCATCGAAAGGTCTGATGTTGATCGTATAGTCTGTTCCAGTCGTATTTGTAATATTCCTTAATATGGCTAGGAAGATTTACACTATAGGCAGTCCGTCGCTTTTAATTTTTGATACAATCGATTGTTTTGCATATACCTGATTTTGTTTTTTTCGTCAAGAGAAAAAATGATAGTGTTCATTCTTTTAACTATGAACTGGTTTTACAGTGAAGTAATTCAGTAATCAGACTTGGGGTAACTTTGCAAGGATATTGTTATCTGAAGTTCTAATGTTGCTGAGGGAGGTCTTAGGTTTCATAGTTTGTCTGGGTTGGCACTGCCAGCCCTGTCTATAGTGTGGCCGCGATGTCTAATCGTGTTGTTGTCTTTTCGAGATGGGAGAGCTCACTAGCACAGGCTGTTCTTTTTTATGTTGCTCCACTCGCCCAATTCGTGCCACTGTTTGTTCTGGTCGAGACATGGCGCTAATGGCTTCTAATAATTTTTAAGATTAATTTCAATTAAAAACCTACTTCTGAGATTTTCGAATTGGTTTCGGGTTGGTTTTTACAAGCTCGAAAACTCACGAACCTATTTGATTCAGTCTGACCGAACTCGTTCACTGAACCGGGATTTTCCATTTGGCTAGGTTTTCTGAATGCAAGTTTAAGGATGTTGCTTGACTTGTACTTTTGTTTCTTTCCAAGCAGAATGGTCGCGTGTCGTTGTTTGTTGATGGGATATTTCATGCTGCCCAGCTGGCGAGACCTTCAGTTGAGACTGAACAGGCGAGCGTAAGTCCGACCTTATGAAAGATATAAGTACTCCTTGGAACTGAATTGATCATGTTTGGAACTTTTGCTTTGTGCTGTTATAATGCTTTTAGATCTTGATGCGTTTATATGCGTTCTTTTAGTTATTATTATGTTTACTAAGTTTGTGAAAGGGGTTGTTTTGGTGTCATCGTGCTTCGTGTTTTGATGTCATCATACCTTCGTGCTAAAGACTTTGTGAATTCTTCAATCAGTGGTATCTGTTTTTCCAGGGTATTTCAGTTGTAGATTTACAACTTTCTGTCGATAATTCCCAAGTAACAGTTGTTTATTCGCACTCGCCAGATGAGGAAAATCCTAAAATTCAGCGTATTTTCTTGAGGAGGGTTAGTGATATAGATTTTTTCATGTATGTATGTATGTATGTATGTATGTATGTATGTATGTATGTATGTATGTATGTATGTATGTATGTATGTA
>QQSS02233068.1:0-10152 GCA_003687565.2 Craspedacusta sowerbii | reverse complement strand
CGATCAGTCGCCGTTGAAAGCCATATCCTAAGACACGGCCTATTAAACTCGGTTTAATGTCATGAGCTGGACATATGTCATGAGCTGGACATATGTTATGAGCTGGACATATATATCAAATCCAATATTTCAAAGATCAGTTAAGTTAAAATTAAAAAAGTGCTTAGCAAGTATCATATTATATTATATTACATTATATTATATTATATTCATGAGCTGGACATATATATATATATATATATATATATCAAATCCAATATTTCAAAGATCAGTTAAGTTAAAATTTAAAAAGTGCTTAGCAAGTATCATATTATATTATATCCCATTATATTATATTATATTATATTACATTATATCACAGTAGTCTCTGAGTCAGTTTCTATTTCATAAAAAATTCTACCTTTTCAATTTCCATAATGGAACTCATTTGCTTATGCCGCATTTTGAAAGCTTGTGCCACGCCACGGAGTAATTAAATTCAAAACCATAAGGCTTGCTCTATAAGGCTTTCCCTGATGCTGCAAAAAAATTTTCTGGTAGGAGTCCTAAACTTTCGCATTCCGATGTTCTCCAGAGGGAGGTAGTCATTCTGGTGAGTGAGCTATGCTTTTATACGTCAGCTACAAACACATGGACGATAACAGAACTGCCTAGGCAATCACCCATATACGGCAAAACTCTACACGTCTTTACTGTGTCCATTAGCAATTTTATCAGGTATTTTTATACAAAGCTATCGCTTGAAAGACTACTAATACCACATAACGATGCTTTTCTATGACATAACCGCGATGGATCCAAAAGCACTCGGAAAGCCAGGTGGAGTACCCAAAATTTGCCTTAAAATGTACAAACTAAAAACGAAATCAGATGCTATACCGTTTTCTGGAGAAATTCGTATTAGAGGATAGTAAATATCAGAAAGCGTTATTTTCGGACCCCAGAACACAATATTCGCAACCCAACGTAGCAGTTTAAAACAAAAGACAGAATTTTAAAAATGAAACACAAAAATAATGAACAGCACCTTCGGCCATCAATGACTCAGAAATGCATACCATATTATTTGCAATCAAATCACTCTTTGCTAAGCTTTCAGTCAGCCAAGCAATATTCCGTTTTTCCTATAACAGAAACACGTATTCCTTGCAATAAATGAAATAAATGAATCAACAAATTACCAGGTAAAGCCATGCGACAAACAAAAGGAGCTCATCCGCGATATGCCTAGTAGTCAAATTTGGGGTCGAAGACTTAGAAACAGCAGAAAACATGAATTACTAAGCCATCCGAATTAACTCATACCGTAAAGAAATGGAATTTGTGAGCTAGTTGGGAAAAATTAATAAAAACAGCACTGCGGCTCATTTCACATGATCATATATTAATTTTTAAGATTGATAATGTTGCCAAAATGGGAGATAACGTTTTTCCGGGATTGGCCAACTTTGTAGCAGCTTGGTACAATGTCAGGGACTGCCAAAAAGAACAGGAATAATGACTCGTTCATTTACTTACTTACTAAGTTAGCGACCTATTCGTTCACTTGCTCATTTCTTTACATCTCCTTTGCTCAAGCAAGCAACGTTGAAGTGGGTAAGCAGTTAAACATTTAACACTTCAACTGACATCGGAACAGCCCATGTGCAAAAAAAGGACAGAAAGTTTCTAGTCTATCAATTCCTTTAGGACAGGCACCCCAGTCTCACTCTCCTAGGGGCTGCTAAAGATTGATCCCGGGTAAACCTGGGCTGCATCAGACTAGTTCGTAAACAAAATCGTTCAGAGAATTGCAATCTCATACAAATTCTACATCCTACTTACAATACAAGCAAATGACTAAACAAATTAAGAATTTAAAATAAATCATTCAACAATGAACAAAATAAATATATTATTCAGTAATAAGAAAATCAAAATAAACATTTTAAAAAAAAGCGATGACATTAAGACTTCTGAGCCAACGATCACACAAGCTTTCTTTAGTCTCCTGAATGGGTTATGTTATTACCTTACATTCTACGTGATTCAAATACTATCACTAACCTTAATCAAGCCAATGAAAAACACTAAGAATCAATTTTCGCTTTTAATAACCATGAACTGCTCTTCTCAACACGGCATATCATTTGCATGAATAATGTGATACCAAACTGATTGCGGATGTATATGCGCTATCGTGACACAACTTGTGCAAGGAAGGCGTTTGTGCGATTAAACCATTCCTGTTAAATGAGCCTTCATGGTAAGGTAGCAACTACCAACAGTCAGATCATGGTTCAACATTCAAACATTTTCTTGCAAAGGGTTTTGTTGCACAAACCCGTACTTGTTTTATGGAATTCTAGTGGGAGAAAAACGAGGGCAGGAATTTTGAACACTGACTGCAATAATGACATGGAACCACATAAGCACAATTAAAAGCCCTAAAATCCGTTCAGTCTATTAACTTCAGATTAGTGACCGATTAGCGAATATATTCATCCACATAAGATAAATAGCGCACCAGCAAATCAGAAGAACATTTACAACTTGGCACGTCTTACCTCTTCCAGCTTAGCCTCAATCTCCCGCTTCCTCAACGATATATCATCCATGGCCTGACCAAGCCAGAAAGTGGAAATGCCTTCCCTATACAGACCAACTAGCAGTCCTGGCTGTATCGTCTAAATTTAGCCGCAAATATACACAGCACAAAAGTGAGACGACAATAGACGCAGTCTAAACGAAACCGTTGCAACACACATATGGCAACGAATTAACTTAAAATATTATGTATAGGCTTCCAGAAGGCTTATCTTAATAAGCATTCACTGAAAACGTCTATGGCATACACCCGCAGATAAACATATCTTCCTTACCAAGACGTTAGTGGTATCAGCATGTTACTGCATTCAAGATTTTACCAGTCAAGAAATGGAAGCACAACGATATCACTACTCAATACTAACTCTACTCATTTCAGAATTACAATCCATTGCCTTAAGTACTGCAACACACTATAGGATAAAAACAAAGCATACTGCAAAAACAACTAAGAAGAATTCTTCAAAATCTGGACTTTTCAGAGTAAGAGATCCTTCCTGATACTTTCCCAGAGCAAGTAAGCACTACAGATAGCTTAAGACAAGTCCTAGCATGCATTGAAAAGGAGCAAAAAAACAGGGCCTCGAAATCAAAATCCAACCAAAAACAAGACAAAGGGCATGTAAACAGAGTAATCGTCATTGCCGTGTTATAGAGAGCAACCCACAAAGCATTGAGAGATGGCCTCCCCAAATATAATTTTATTGATCAGTGGACAACAATCTCAACTGACGCAAGTAGTCACTGATATCTGCCTACACGGTACTGGCAGTCAAAGTGAAAGCTTAACTCAGCTGTCACTTCGCCATTATTCATTTTGCCATATGTTTTATCGGTGAGCATTTCCTTAACTGTTGCCCAATTTAATAGGGGCTCAGAATCCGTTCGCCATTCGCGAGCATTAATTTCCTTTGTTTTCTCAACTTTTGAAACAACAAGCTGCAAAAAATAACTAACTTTTCTAAAAATTGGTTATAGCAATAGCTTAGAAAATGATTTACCTAAATGTACAACAAAAATCTGATATAAAATGAACTTGCCCTGGTTGAACGAAAGCCAAAGCTTTCAAAATTTTACTGCTTAGCATTATCAACCATCTCCACTACATGTCAAATGAACGAATTTCCCTAGTAATGGTAATCTGGTACATCCTGTAACAATGCTTTGCTTAAAAACATATCATAGCAGTCTGCTGGGTAAGCTAGGCTTAAAATTAAAACGTCACAAAATAGTCAGCAATTACTGAGTGCTCCAAGCAGAAGTGACTTCACCCGACTTATGTTTGTGCAACTTCTACCTGAAACAACATGCTTCCTTGCCCCTGAATAACCTCATGCAATAATCAAAACCAAGGCACCATTGTCAGTCAAAAGTACATTAAGGGTATAGTAAGGCAGCATGTTCATGATGTGTGTTTCCGATAGCGGTGTATTGGTTCACATACAATATGTATCACCGCCAAAATTCATGTGCAATTTAACCTTGATTACTCATCAGTGGAGGCTTCTACTAAAATATTCGCATGCATGACAAGCAATCTCCTTGCAGTAACACAATAAAGGTTTGGAACAAACTGTCAGAGCACATCAAATCAAGTGACTATTTAATGGTGCTGTTCTGAACTCAATCTAGAAAATATTGCAATCAATTTTCGAAATTGGCATTTCAGCTGGAAGACTAAATTGTTTTTCTTTTTTTTTTAACTAGGGTGATGGTGCCCATTCTAATGACAAAGGCTTAAGAAAGCACAAACGACTGAACTGCTACTATTAGTACTTCTACTGCTTGACGTAAAAGTAAACAAGCCGTTATAATAAAAAAATAGCACTTAAACATAGATTGGACACAAGCATTCACAAAACAAGGCAGGACTGTCGTATGCAAGGACATAAAAATTGGAGAGCCTTAGAACTTTCAGATCAATCTATTGCATTTAAAGAACGGTGATTATAACACCTTAAGACCTTTGCATTCCTTTTTGGTACCGATTTTTTATGAAACGAACATAAATTTGGACTCATTAGCTTACATTTAAAAAACAAAATTTCAAAGCTGTTTTGGTAGTGATAAGGATAAGTAAAAAATAACGATCATATTAAGCATCACTAATCATTGAAGGTACCAACTGACAAAGTCAACTCAAATAAACATCAATTTCTACCCAGACCAGGGTGATGACATTGCTGAAACAGCAGAAACTCTTTGATTTTCATTCAGAGAATCAATTTCAGCTAATTCATCAGAAGTCAGTTCGAAATTAAAAATGTCAATGTTTTCTTTAATGTGCTCAGGCTTCGATGACTTGGGTATGGTTATAACTTCATGTTGCAAGGCCCAACGTAAAAGTATCTGAGCCTTCGACTTTTGATACTTGTTACTTAAACTATCAATGACTGGATACAGGCCATCCTGGAACTTCTTGTTGCGAGCAACAGGACAAAAACCCATGGGTGCAATGTTATGCTGGCGACAAAACGAAAAGGCCTGGGGTTGCAGCAGCCATGGGTGAAACTCAAACTGATTAACAACAGGAACCTCCATTCCACTTGCCAGTAAAGGCCTCAAGTGCTGCACATTGAAGTTGGAGACTCCAATACTTTTAGTTAGTCCCTCTTGTTTTAATTCCTGCATGCTCCTCCATGTATCTAATATTTTTCCTGGGGAAGGACTATGAATGAGAAAAAGGTTCACATAATCAAGTCTCAATCTAGCCAGACTTCCAAGCAATGACTCATGTGTGCCTTCATATCCATGGCCTTGCATATTCAGCTTCGTAACAATAAAATACTCATTGCGATCTATACCACTCTCACGCAATGCCTCCCCAACCTCCACCTCATTTCCATAAAGGTAAGCCGTATCAAATAGACGGTAGCCTTCTTTCAAAGCGGTAGAAACTGCTTCCTTTGCTTGCAGTCCTTTCATGTCAAAACAGCCAAGGCCAAACAATGGTATGCTATGTCCATCATGAAGCAATACTTTGCTAGATTGATGCAGGCGAACTGTCTGATTAGGCATAATCGAATTTCATGAAAACTAAAAATAACATAAAACAGAGATATCAGCCTCGAGAAGCACCCACTGCACTATCCAGGATTAAGTCTCGGAAGTGAAGCATTTCCAATTATGCTATCAACACCATGTTAACGTTTTTCCTTATTCGGTCTAGTTGCTGCCCCATTCTTGCGTTTGCTGTGCAGCCTTCTTTTCCCACCAGCATGGCAATAACGTAATTGTTGTATTTAGAATTACTTAACACTGAGAATATCTGGAAGCATATGTGAGTATTTTGGAATGTATGTTACAATGACTTAAGTCAATGGTGTTACAGCAACTCAGTCCAGTTACTTCGTCCACATGTTGCATAACTTAATTATATCTCGACTTAGTGATTAAACAGGAAACTTGCAAATAGAGAGCAGATCATGAGGTCTTTTTAGTCTTCAAGGCAACACACTGCTAAACTCACAACGGGAATCATCAAGTCCTCGTATTTGAATATCACGCACAAAATTATCTTCTGACACCCAATTCAAGATCTCGTTTAATATCTCTGAAACATCTCACTCACTCAGTAAATTTTACTTTGCTTAATTCTTTAAATCTATAATAAATGATTTTTATTATTGCTGTTGTTATTATTAGACTTTAAACAATGCCTGGATTAAATTCGTACAGAAACTGATGCATATGAGCTTACTACGTCGTATGATACTTGGAGGAGTTCTGTCGGTTAGGCCATTCTTTATAGTTAGGCACCCAGTCCTTCCCAGATTTTGAGGAATTTTTAAGGTACGACTTGTCAATAGTCACTGCTATCGTATGAAATAGGGATGCTCCTTAGAATAAAAGCAACTTAGAGGGTCACCATTAATTCTCCTTTAAGTCACTTAAGTCCGTTACATTTTTTGTTAACGAATAACGGAACAGATTCAGTCAATTTTACGATTAACGGACTTAACTTGTAAGAATTAAACGATTAACGCTTTAACGCTTTAGTAAATTGGGTACCAAGTCCGTTACACGTAAAAGCGTTGCATTTGTCCCGTGCTCCAGTCCTTGACTCTTGCAGTCGTGTGACCCTGCCCCAGGAACGAAAATAGTGGAAATGGATCTGATCTCTGATTGGCTGCTGGCCACAAATGCTCCACGTTCGCCAGATAACAAACTCTTATAATTTTTAGTGGTCATATAGATAAGGCTATATTTTGCATTTTTTTTTTGATATTTTTTAAATCTGATGATTAAGGGTTCAGTAATTAGGCCCATTGAAATATTTTACTTATCTTCCTACCTACCTTAACCTGTCTTTCCAAGGCTCCGATTTAAGATGCCTCCGGACACAAATCGACCAAGGCACGTGGACCTTGCATAGCCTTATAAGTTGCACCATATTTAAGAAATGCACTATAAACCTTACAATAAAAGATGACCAGCAGAACATGATTTCAGGCTAAGAAGTATAGGCTACCTGTAACCGCCTGCGTAAATCATAGATCCACAAAAATTCTTTAGAAAAACATGCTTACAGTTCTCAAAGTCCATCCGGAACTAAGGACTAAGGTAGTCGATGCTACTTAAGAACTCTAAAATGGCCGCAATGATACTTCGTCAATCACCAAAGCAATGCACCCCAATAACAAAACTCGAAACCAAATCGAAGTCTTTGTCGAGGCTAGTTTTATCTATGTCGAAAACGCTACAAAGAAACTCACAACTGAGAAAGAGATAACTCTTACTGCTACTTTAACTAGTTTTACCTTACCTACTACAAATATATTTACATGTTGTATTTATACAGGTCAAGGAGGAAGTCTTTCTACAGCAACTGTCCAATAGAAGGAGCAGGGTGATTAGTGTTAAAGTCCATCCCTGCTCACTTCCTCGTCGTTGACCTAGCTTGAGTGTACATCTGCCCTCGACCCAGCTTGACTGGAGCTCAGGCACTAAATCCTTCCATTATATGCTTACTGGAGCCCAGGCGCTTCCTCCTCCCTGCTGTGGGGAGGAATGCGTACTCCAAGTGTATCATGGGCAATCCATTACACTCCCGGGGCGCGCGCGGACTTTCGGACGGCGCGTCGTACTGGTGCTCGAGTCGTCAATGCTCCTTGTTCTGGTGGAGGAGTGTGCTTGCTGGGCTCGTGCGTTGAAAGTTCAAGGGGTTACAGCTTCGAGATTGGGCGGTTAGTAACCATGCCGGGTCGATTTCGTATTGTTGCTGATCGAATCAAGCCATCAATACCCGTTGTAACTTCGGTAACCTTTGTCAGTGGCCAGTGAATTCCTTTGTCCGTGTCCGAGTGTACCAGAACCAGGTCGCCAACCTTTATTGTGTTTGTCATGACTGTACCACGAGCGTCAAGCTGTTCGTGACGCTCTCGTAGTAACGATGGGTAGTCGTCTTTCCAGCGTCGCCAGAAATGTGAAATTACTTACTCTGAAGGTTATGTAGGCGTGTCCTAGCTTCTTGCGGCGACGGTGTGTAGGACGGGTCGTTAATCTCGCTCAGCTCCAGAACTTGTGTAGGTAGAGGTGTTGAGGCTCTGTCGTAAAGAAGGTGTGACGTTGTTAACGGCAGCGGTTCATCGGGACCATCGGTAGGCGATGTTAGAGGAGGATCGTTGATGTTGGATTCTGCTTCTACGAAGAATGTGTGCAGTTCGTCCAAAGTGACCGTAGACTTTCCCAAGGCATTCTTGGTAATACCGATCAGACGTTCATAGAAGCCACCAAACCAAGGTGCAGCATTTGGAATGAACGGCCACTTGATCTTGTGAGTCGCCAGAAACTCGGCGAACGGCTCGTCTTGCAGGATTCTCTTAACGTGTTGCTTAGCAGAGACGAATGTCGAAGAATTATCGGAAATAATTTGCGATGGCAGCGATTGTCGGCAGGCAAAGCGTTTAAAGGCACGAAGGAAAGCGTCGGTTAACAGATCTGAAACGAGTTCTCAATGGAGATTGCGAGTTACCGCTCAAGTAAAAAGACAAATGTAACAATTGCTATTTCTCGACTGACCGTTCGAGAAGTAGAGGGCACCAGTGAAGTCTGCGCCTGTAACTGTAAGCGGGGGCGCTTCCAGTAGTTTGCAAGCAGGCAGGGGCGATTGCATGGGAGCGGCATAGGGTCTACCAATTGTCTTTAGACATGTCATACACTGTCGTAGAACTGACTTGACACGCTGTTTAAGTTTTGGGATCCAGTGGGTCTGGCGAAGATGTGTGATTGTTGCTGCGATGCCAGCATGCATCATCTTTGAGTGCGCCTTTCTAAAAAGTATTTCAGTGAAGGAGTCCTGTGGGCGTAGAAGAATAGAAAATTTTGTTAGGTAAGGCAATGATGCATTGTCCAATCGATGTTTCGTCCTAAGTACGCCGTGCTAATCGAGTAACAAACGAAGCTGTATCACTAGATTCGTAGCCTGTCCACTGACCTCTTTCGAAAATTAATGTTGGGGTGCTGTACACTGTCTACAGAATTGTGTGACTGCAAAGGCAGCTTTGGACCATGCCACCATAAGCTAGCGGACTTGAAATGGGAAGCAGTTATACCGCGTGTGAGGAGATCACCTGGATTTTGGCTTGATGGGAAAAGTTTGCCTTCCGAATCTCTAGTACCCGGTTCCCCATGAACACTGGCAAAGCTTTGTCACAGGAGATCCATTGAAGGGATATTTGGCTGTCGGTCCATAAAATGGAAGAAGCGATTTGCAGCGGCGATGTTTGCATTGCAGTTGCAATGTATTTCGCTAACCTTGCACCGATTAATGTTGCCATCACCTCTAGGCGCGGCAGAGTGATTTCTTTGAGTGGTTAGACTCAAGGTTTTGCCATTACTAGGGACACGAAGTCCTTGCATTTAAGGTAGGCTGCAGCTCCCTACGCGCTTGCGCTAGCATCGCAGAAAACATGAAGCTCTGTTGGCTCGTTATGTAAGCCTTCAAAATGCTTGCGGGGGAAAGTAGAAATCTGCAAAAATCTCATGCCATTGCGAGGTTAATTCAGCAGTAAGAGGATCGCGTCAGGTGCGCTTATTTAACTACAGTTTCTGTATAAAAATCTTTGCGTTAACGCAAACGGGGGACAGGAAACCCAACGGGTCAAATAATGCCCCTACTAGCTTCAATACGTCTCGTTTGGTTGGACTGGGAGTCTCGCTCGTGCAGTTCCTTGGTTCAGGAAAGCTTAAGTAATCAGCGCTTGTGTCCCATTTAAGTCCAAGTGCATGCACCTTCGCAATCGTTATCGCCTTTGTTATCAGTCGTAATGAGGCTACAAAGAGTAGCGTCATTGGTCGCCCTTGAGCGTAATTTGAAACCAGCGTCGCGCATGATTGCGTTGGCTTGGTGATAGAGGTGGGGTTTATTTTTAGGGTGGAACAGTAGAATCTCAGTCTTACCGAGATTTAAGAGCAGTCTATTGGCGCAAAAGCAGCAAATACCTTTTCTATGTCATGTTCTACTTTATTCCGTATTCTCTTACTTGATCAACAACAACAACAACAACAACAACAACAACAACAAGATTTATTTTTCCCCAGAAATGCAAACAATTAAACTTAAAA
>QQSS02233057.1:0-5000 GCA_003687565.2 Craspedacusta sowerbii | reverse complement strand
GTGCAAGGTAAGGAAAGTTGCCTCGTCCCTTGACGTGCGAAAACGCGCGCTCTTTCAGATACGAGAACATCAGCAATACCAGTAAGTCATTGCCCATAACAACAACAACAACAACAACAACAACAACAACAACAACAACAACATCAACAACAACAGCAAATATAAACACGGAGAAGAACAAGCAGAATTAAAATCAAAATGAAAACGGACCAGCAGGAATTCCAAACATGTGGAAAAATTAGGTTAAGGCGCAATAGGTCATGCTTGCAAACCAAACACACACATTACACAAAACAGACCATGCTTCCAACACGAAACTAAACATAACACGAAACAGGCCATGATTCGAAAACAAAATTACACCTCCAACGAAACAGGCCATGCTTCCAACACGAAACTGCACGTAACCCAAAACAGACCATGCTTTGAAAACGAAATTACACATAACACGAAACAGATCATGCTTCCAAGACTGGGCACTCACAAAAATCTAGCTTTGCACGCTCGCACCCTGCAATAAACTAAAAGTCCACGTTGAAAAAAATCCCAAGCATTTCAATACAAATACGAACCACGCAGTAGACAAAGACGTCCAGAACGAACAATACGAACTTGTTTTTGAGGAATTCCTGAACCAGGGCTGCAAACAGGTTTGACCCCATGCCGGCGGGAAAGACGTCCTCCATTTTCTTCTCGGCGATAATCTTCTTCAAGACTTTGATGAAGCCATTCGTCATGTCCTCGTACTTCAACCGAATCGTCTCGTTCCGCTAGCAGCAGAAGTCACATATCAGTCACTTATATCAGGACGACAGCCGTTACAGGGAAGATAACCCCCTCCCCCCCTCCCGAAAAAAATACCGTACAAAGAAGACAAGGATCGTGAGCATAGTGCATACAAGTAAATTTGGAGGAATACTGGTTGAAAAATTATGATGCCAAACACCACTTTTCCTTAATATAAAACCAAAAGGGATCATTTGAAGACGAAAATAGTCCACAATGAACAGATAACGCATGACATTTAGCAGACACCTAAATATGCGTTGCACGGTATGCAACTAGACATTTATATAAATATATACACATATATATACACATATATATATATACATATATATATATATTATTATATATATATATATTATTATATAGGCATTTATCGGTACGTCAAGTAGGTAAGTCAGTAGGAAGTACATTACTTCATGTTGTACAATTTACACGAAGTAAGACCCGCACATATAGGTTATGCTCCAGGTTACAGAGCTCACGCTAACATACAGAATCGATCTAGCCTTAAGAATTACACACAGAATACGCTGTGCTCGTAGCATACACGAAAGATAAGCCGCAATTCAGAACACACCAAGAGATTTACATTCAGACTCACCTGGTAGACGTTGGCATAGGTGGTCAAGAGATTCGCATGGTATTCCTGAACGGCACGTTTGAACACCGTGTCGATAATAGTATCCTTCGATGCCCCGCTGTTCATTTCAGCGACCTAATAAGTCGAAATACGCCACTGGGTTAATACTTGCACTCTCCTACATGTACTACGGCCGTACTGCACGGGGGTACAAGTGAATTAAATTGAGTGGTAAAGTTACAAAATCAAGCCATAGGAATAATGACCTTTTCCAATTTTAGAGAGCCCACATCTGTGTTGTACTTGAAACTTGACATCTTAAATCTGGATGGCGTAAATAATATCAACTTACGGCTCTTCACGCATGTCCGGCATAATAGTAAGCATGAAATAATAAATACAAAATAATGAGCATGAAGCACGAAACAATAATCTGATAATTCTATTCTACCAACGCAGGTACTCGAATGAGTGCCTTGCACAAGCTCGATTTACCAACACAACGTATGGAGTATATTTATGTATGGGAGTAAAAATTACATTAGATTTTAAAGTGCTTCTGCCTATAACTAGCTTATGAGCCTAGCTTATGAGCCAAAGTATCCAATTCCATTAACTGCGCTATTTAAAATATTCTCGAACCACCGAGCAATTAAAACAGCAACCTTCCTACTGAAATGCTCCTTCCGACTTGAACATCAGCACGCATTAAGGTCAGATGCAAAATTTCCGATCTGAGGTACCGAGACTTTTCAGAACTAAATTCAACACTACGCAAGGCGATGCCAAAAGTTGAGGCACGCTTAGAACACCTGCCAATAACAACTGCTGCTGAAAATGCATTCCGTTCAATAGTTTAGGACGCTGACTGGACAGGTTGGCATAATAAAAACTATTATCCGAAATTACAAGCATAGAGCGCTGGGACGTTGCACGCAGTGAAAGTTAGAGGCAACCGTGTCAATTCGGCTAGGTACTGGAAGAAGCCGCCTTACTTAGGCGTGACCAACTGAAACCGTGGTGGAGATCCAACTAAAGGAACAGCCTCAGGGGCACCATCCAAGGACTGTTAGGCGAAAACCCATGTAGCAGACTAAATAACATCCCTACGCCATAAAGACAGCAGGACAAAGCTATCAATCAACCCAGACAAGGCCTCAGTCGGGCGTGACATTCAAGTACTGTCTGTCCTAGTGAAAGTGCCATGCACCTTGCGCAAACCCCAAGCCGTCTACGGGGAAGAGGAGAGAGGCGAATCCTCCACGAATCTTCCAGAGACCTACTATCACTGACACACTTTTGAATTCGTAAAACCATCACGAATTCTCAAGTTCAGCGAGAGATGATGAACATCGCGCATCGCAATAAAAGATCAGATAGGGAAAAATTCCTAAGGAGAACATATTTCTAGGGGGGAATATTGCTAGGAGGCAAATATTGTTATGGGGGAAATATTCCGAGGGGGGAAATATCGCTAGGGCGGCGTCTCGTGTTAAACTGTAAGAAGCCTTTTCCATCTTCAAGCTAGCTACTCGTAAACCAGATGCTTCATTCTATTCAGAATTTCGCGTCCAAATCAGATTTAAAGAGAAAAAAGAAAGTCAAACTTAAGTATCTGAAAAGGCATAGAGGCAGGGTTTAGATGGTCTTCCCTAATGACAAAACATGCACAGAACAAATCAGCAAACCTTTTTCGCGAGGAAAGAGTTGATGGCCTCTAATTCCGCGTCCCCTTTAACGATGTATTCGCGTTCAGGAGCCCACTCCCGCCCCGTATTGCTCACGTGACCTCTCTTGTTGTCAGCTGAAAGGCAGTCAAACGTCCATGCAGATTCTCATATCCCGGCACCGAGAAAAAAAGCTAATCACTACTCATAAGGAAACGATCAAACGTAAGATGAAAGAGGACGCAAGTCATGAAACCACACTGAATTCATTTTCTGGTCATTTCAAGTAATACGACTAACCACTTTAAGGAATTCTAGTCATTTTAAATATTTCATTTCATTCATTACATGTATATCATCTCAAAACTAACTTATCATTTTAGAGACCGCAAAAACGCAGCTTGGATTTAGTTTTCAAATATCTTATTCGTCTGTCTAACTATAAGGTCGGTCGGATGTCGTTCGGTCGATTGAAAGGTCTCGGTCAGTCGGTATTGGTTTGTCAGTCAGTCGGTCAGTCGGTATTGGTTTGTCAGTCAGTCGGTCAGTCGGTATGGGTCGGTCAGTCAGTCGGTCAGTCGATATGGGTCGGTCAGTCAGTCGGTCAGTCGGTATTGGTTTGTCAGTCAGTCGGTCAGTCGATATGGGTCGGTCAGTCAGTCGGTTAATGGGTGGCTTAATGGGTCGGTCGGTCAGTCAGTCGGTATGGGTCGGTCAGTCGGTTTGGGTCGGTCAGTCGGTTTGGGTCGGTCAGTCGGTTTGGGTCGGTCAGTCAGTCGGTCAGTCGGTATTGGTCGTTCAGTCGGTATTGGTCGTTCAGTCGGTATTGGTCGTTCAGTCAGTCGGTCAGTCGGTATGGGTCGGTCAGTCGGTATCGGTCGTTCAGTCAGTCGGTCAGTCGGTATGGGTCGGTCAGTCAGTCGGTCAGTCGGTATGGGTCGCTCAGTCAGTCGGTCAGTCGGTATGGGTCGCTCAGTCAGTCGCTCAGTCGGTATGGGTCGGTCAGTCAGTCGGATAATGGGTAGCTAAATGGGTTGGTCGGTCGTTCAGTCGGTTTGGGTCGGTCAGTCAGTCGGTCAGTCGGTATGGGTCGGTCAGTTAGTCGGCCAATGGGTGGCTTAATGGGTCGGTCGGTCGGTCAATAGTCGGCTGGTTATCCCGTTTTGCTGTCAGTAGTCAATCAGTAAAAGCGGATTAATAACTTAATAACTTCACTGCAGCACAGAATGGTAGCCTACCCTTAGGCGCACGCTCTTCTTTTCGTGATCCTTTGCGATTGAGCGAACCGAAGAAGCCAGTCACTTTCTGGTTCAAGGTGGTAGCTTTCTTAGAGTCTGTGTGACCATGGTCATCGGCGGCAGAGGAAGTCACAACAACGAATTCTTCCTCGCCTTCTTTCGATCGCTTCGCATGAACCTTGGCCTTGTCTTTAGCCGTTTGGGAGAAGCGACGGATAACCTTCCGCGTCAACTTATCGTTTCCGTGAACCTCGTCGCCGTCACTATCGGACGATGATACGATGTCGGCCTGGCTCTTCGCAACTAAACCACGCTTGTCCATAGCATCTAAATTAAAGCTCTCCTTCGGGGCACCTAATCGCAGGCTCTCACCATCGATAAGGGAATCTCCAGCGGCCTTTGGGAAGACGCCCGATTTGGGCCGCTTGTCGGCCGGCTTAGGCACGTCAACACCTACAAAGACGTCATGAGGCTTAGCGAGAAAGTCGTCCTGCAGTTTCGCCTCAGTATCCGTGTCATCGCTGTCACTCAAAGTCGTTTCCCTATCGAAGATGGTGTTCTTCAAAGCTTCTCGAACAAGATCTTTTGCATGGTCCCTAGAAACGAGTAACCCATTTACAACCATACAACCATACAACCATACAACCATACAACCATACATACATACATACATACATACATACATACATACATACATACATACATACATACATACATACATACATA
>QQSS02233046.1:0-10153 GCA_003687565.2 Craspedacusta sowerbii | reverse complement strand
ACACACACACACACACACACACACACACACACACACACACACACACACACACACACACACACACACACACACACGAAGCCAGTCAACAGGGCAGCCGTTTAAAGTCGCAGGAAAGAAACACATCGTTGGCAACCAAGAAGGCAAAAACGACGTACGAACACAAGTGTATCAGCGACTGCTTCAGAAACCGCATTTATTTTCATTAAGATGGCCAGCCACGACGCGGAAGCAATTTTGAAGAAAATTTTTTTGAAGATCAAGCTCACTCCGGTATTAATGAAGATCTGTAACGCCTTGATTTGAGGCGGATGGTGCGAATATTATTGCTGAGAGTGCAGCCTAAAAGCACCCCCGAATTCATAAAGATGAGTCAGTCGGCGGTGTTGACGATGAGGAGCTTTACAAGAGGACTCTGTGAAAAGATGCGAGCCACCCATCACTACGCCAACAAGACATATCGTCATTCCTTCAAATCCAACAAAAAACTCCGGACGCTGCAATCAACATAGACAACCTCGACTAGCATTGACTAAAGACGCACATACCTTAAGTAAGTGCTCCGTCATGTAGTGGTGGAAATATTCGAGGAGGGTTTTTTTCTTATGCAGGGCTTCCGGGGCACTGTCTAGCTGAAAGAATGTCTCTGATCCAGCTTTATCGATATACTCCAACGACCTGAATTGGCCGATACAACACTCAGCTCAAATGGAATCGCAATAACGAGAAAACGTGTCCGAAAACGCAACGATAGGACACAGCAAGGGATGAAGACGCAAAGAGAGAGAGAGAGAGAGAGAGAGAGAGAGAGAGAGAGACAGGGAATAAATCACTCGTACTTTCCATCTTCGTGCATAAGAAGCCTTGTGGCATCGTTAAAAGATACGCCCACGCTTCCATCACAGAGTTGATACCCAAGACCATATTTGTCTGAATAATCGACCCACTTGCTGACCCACACAACTGGAGTGAGAGCAGGATCCTCAGCATCGTCTGCAAGTAAATTTGAAAATCACCACTAGCCTTATCATACATTGAAGACTGTTAAGACTCCCAAACAACTCTACTGCCGCAATGACAAGAGAAATCTGTTTTCCTTGAAAAAAAAAAAGAAGCGTACCCATGTTAACGTTTTCTTTTTCCGAAGGATTCGAATCAATTACTTTGGTCAGCTGAGCAAGCAGATCTGACAAGTAGAAGTCGTTAGACGACCCTAAGAAAGTTCAAAAACAAACGTTTAATGATAAATCAGGTTAAGGAAATATAAATTAGAAAAACTATTGCAGCTGTTCCAGTAGCACATTATAACCACAAGGATCAATGCAAAATGTGTAGGAAAGAAGATATATAGAAAATCAATACACGAAAGGGAAATACAGGCAAATAAACCCAGGTAGCCAGCAAGCAACGAAAAAACAATACTGGCAACAAATAAAACAAAAAAATAACTCATCATGCAATGAGCCAAAAGCAATTATAAACGTGTCTATTTATACTAGCAAATACCTTCAATATTTTCCTGTTCAGGATCTTCATCACAATCGCGACCTTGCCCATTGTGGACGAACACTGCACGACTCTGATTAGCCTTATCTGGTACCTTGCCAGTTTCGGGAATCGACTGCAGGACGGACGACCGCGAATACTCGTTCGAGTTCACCTCAGTCAAAGGCCGACGCCCGTCAAACGTAGAGCCCGTATTAAAGCGAGGAGCCATGGTCAAAGAACTATTCGGCAATGTCGAAGGCGTAAAACCAGTAGTTAAGAATTTATCCTCACTTATCTACAAAAACAAAAACAAGAAAAAATTATTCAAACACGCGCAAGAAATTTAATTAAAAAAAGATAGGCAGAAACTTCAAGAAATTTAAGAAATATGCTTTACTTCGTGCATTGTAGGTCGAGAAGAAGGCTCTGGACGCAATGTTTTGATAATCAGCATCTGGGCGGGTTGTGATACTTTCGAAGGGATGTAATACTAGTTTTTCTTGATACGATTGTACGTTTCCTTTAACGAGCTAGTCTCAAACGGGGGCTTTCCCACCAGCAGCGTATACCTAAAAACAGAAAAATTTAAAATGAAACTAATGACGTTGAACAGGTGCAGCAAATAAAAGAAGTTGGTAGGTATAGCAAAATATACAAATATAACAAAAAGCCAGCTCTACTTAGGTACAGACTATGACATAGCTGAACTACTTACAAAATACAGCCTAAGGACCACACATCAACTTCGTAGCTATGTCCTCTTTTGCATAGTACCTCTGGTGCTATATAGTTTGGAGTGCCACAGAGCGTTCTAAACATAAAAATTGAATACTATTGCATGAGCTATTCAACAATTAACGCCTTCCATCTAAATTAAGTAAATGCGAAAACAAGTGCTCAAAAAAATTTCTGAATAGCAGCTCATCTTAGAACCATAGCACAATACAGGCCACAATCACACCGTGCTTAGCAGCAAGAAACGATCCAGAACTGCAAAAGCGTGCCAGCAGTCAGTATTAGCAAGAAACTTAAGCTAACTTCTTAAAATAAAATAAAATAAAGCTAACTTCTTTCGTTCACCATCAATCTCCACTCTTGTTGCCAAACCAAAGTCTCCAATCTTAACTTGAAAATCATCATTGAGAAACAAGTTTCCAAGCTTCAGGTCGCGATGTATAATTCGGTTGTCATGCAAGTAACAGCAGGCATTGACTATCTGCTTCATATAAAACCTCACTTCTGGCTCGGTCAAAGCCTTCCTACGCTTATGCAGCTCCATCATAGACTAAACAAGAATAAATCATGAACAAAGCGGGCAACACAACAGAACTAAATTTAAGGTAACAGCATGCTTGCCGTGCGGAAATTTTAAACGTTACTAGAAAAATAACTGCCGGTACTCATACATTTCGGTCATGAATCCAAATTTCGCTAAATTAGACACTGGTAGGTCAGTCTGCAAAGTTTGTGACAGGGGCTGCCAGGATTTAAACTGACGTCATTGCTAATCAATGACAAGAACTTGAAATGAACAACTTATCAACAATTTTATCAACAAGTCTCAAGTTATTGTACAGATTGTTATATTTTTACAAAAGTAGTGATTCTGTTACATTTTAAATACTGATGATGTTCAAGCTTTACAAGTGACAATCATAGTGGTCAAGTTGAATAAATTTTAAAAGAAAAGGAATGTAAGTCATCATTTTGTCAGTCATAAACCCGGAAAAAGATGAGTCTGGATTAAGTTTGAGTCAGCTTATCAGGAAAAAAAATTGACAAAACATATAATTATTGAAATCAAATGTGAAACAAGAGCAGAGCTAGCTTGTTACAATCTCTTTACTTATATTGGAATGCTCCAGATGCGTAGCAAACATGAGTCACCTAGTAGAAACGTGACTACAAGATTGAACTTTCAGAGACAGATACAGGACAGATAAATATATGAACACAAGATTGGGCTTTGATATATTGACTTGGAATGTTGGAAACAGCATAAACTGGCAGCAACTTTCTTTGGCCAGAAAAAATGAACAACCTTAAAGTCATTGCAAATCACAGCTTGTTGATTCCTACTAAAACATGAATATTCGAAAAGACTGAGCTATAAATTAGAACTCAAAGGTAAATCAGCTGCTTTCCAGCAAGACATTGATACCGAACTAGCACTCATTGGAAATGTTTGCAACAATCACATAGCCAATTTTTTTTAGGCATAAAATAAGTTTCCAGAAAGCATGCCAATATCATAAAACAGCATGCACCTAATTTTATCTTGGCACCATTAAACTTAATAGCCTGCTTACCCGTTTCCTGCATAGCTCCAGCGTGACATAAACAAAGTGTTCATCCTCAAAGAAACTGAGAAACTTCACAATGTTCTCATGACAAAGTTCACGGTGAATGGCAATTTCCTGAGCCATCTAAAGTTAACAGAAAAGATTCTGATGCATAGTTTACCCCTTAAGAAAATAAATACCAGTGTTGTATAAGCGAAATAGAGGTAAACATAATGCTTCACTTATGAACTTTTTTAATGCATGAACTGAAACAAAACAAAGTTTTCATTAAGAGAGACCAAAAAAATGTGAGGTATTTAGATCATAAAATCCAACCACAATAGGAGCATGCTCTGAAACAAGGACAGCCTATTTGTTTTAAACAATCATTGATCTTATCTTGAACTTGCAAATCCAGCAATTTGGGTTCCCAACGAAGTAAATGGGAAATCTTACACGATGCAACTTAGTTGAAAGAGATTGAAAAATAATAAAGGCAGAATACATGGAAATATGCAGAAAGAAAATCAGCAATTCTAGCAATGGAATAGTAATTTTTACATATCTTGAGCTGCACAAAGAATTATAAGGGAAAAATTATACCGCCTACCTTGTCTCTCTGGTGGCTCTTCACCAGGAGAGCCTTCGGGACTATTTTTCCAGCAACAATTTTTTCTGTAGTTGATTCTATCAGCTCATAACATTTGGCAAATCCGCCCTAAAGCAAGAACTCATTAAACTTTAACTTCACAAAAAGATTATGTACATAGACTGAGTTCAATAGCAAAGGTACAGGTAAGACACAGGGTCATTTAAAAGCACCTCCTAAGCGCCATGACTTCTGTTAATTTGTAGTGAATGGCAGAACTCTCATAAGATGATCCCATCTTACTGCAAATTAACCAGTTGCGAATACGTAGCACCTGATACATGCCGATTACTAACACTTTTCATTTAAAAAGGATTGTTACATAGCCATTTGGACGTTTACCTTTCCAAGGAAGTTTCCTTTCCTATACGTGATTGTTACGTTTGTCTTAGGGTCACGATGTGCAATGGTCTCAGCGATTTCCGGACATGCCGCTACCTTTTCGGGCGGCAGAGTTGATATTTTAGGCTTCTCGAAAGCCATTGGTTTCACTGCTTTAGCCTTTGACATATTACTGCATTCGACACTAGTCCGAGCCTTGTCGTTCGTATAGTTGTTCCCAATGTAGACCGCAGACTTTTCAAAAATGACAACAAGAATACGCAAATGAGCGCCATACGATTTCAACCAATCCTGGCTTGATCAGGTGACCTAAACATGGCAATACCAGACACGGTATCTCTAAGCTTTCTGTTTTTCTGCTGAGGTTGCATAAAAAGCTGATGGACCGAAATGGATTGATTGCTAATTTCGTTTGCGCCTACCGTGGTGCAGTGGAAACTTTGTTCTACCTGAGCCAGACTGATGTACGCCGTACATTTTGAAAAGATTTTCCAAACATGTTTCCATGAATGTGACTTTTGTAGACAACAACAACAACAGCAACAACAAATTTAAGAAGATTCTTCCCATCCGCTCAATTTGCCGTAAGTGACCCGTTAAAGAAGGACCGAGATAAGTATGGTGGTGGTTTGATTGTGTACATAAGAAAAGTTGCTGTCTCCAAAGCTACTTCTGAGTTCGAGCCATCCCAGTCCTCAGAAGGGTTAGGTTTTGAGGTTTCCGTTAAAAAAAAAAAAATTGGTTCATACTCGCCTTCTACGGACCACCTAAAAATGATCAAGCAGATGCGTTCTTTGACGAGCTCTCAATTTGTTAAAGCAAGGAAATTGATAAATATTATAACATAATAGTTATGGGAGATATCAATATTGACACAGGAAACATGGACGAAGATAAGATCTCAAAGATGTCTTCTTTCTGTGAAGTTTTCGTTTTGTCCAACCTCATTGAAGAAAATACATGCACTTCCACAAGGTCTAAGTCATCCATTGACGTGATACCCACAAACAGGCCCAAATTCTTCCAAAAATCGTCTGCTTTGTCCAGTGACCACCATAAACTTACAGTCATAAGTACAAAATCACACATTGCAAGTCAAAAGTCAAAGCAAATTACGTATCGTAGTTATAAAAACTTCAATGCGAATATATATCTCTCCGATATTTCTGCTATCAATTTCGATAACACTCTTGATGCAAACCATTTTTTTTTTTGAATACTTGGTAGACAAGATAACAGAAAGTGCAAATACGCATGTGCCTTTAGAAAAGAAAACAGTAAGGGGAAACCACGCTTCTTTTATTTCTAAGAACCTAAGAAAGGCAATCATGAACAGATCCAGGTTGGAAAAACGCAAAAATGCCAATTCCACGTCAGAAAATTAGGTGTGCATCATTGAAGCGAAAAGCTATAAAAGGCAGAATTCTAGTAGCTACTGAAGATGGGTTATTAAATAAAGAAAAGTTCTGGAATTTAATAAAACCGTTCGTGAGCAACAAGGAAACTAAAGGAAACGATGAAATTATGCTATTAGAAAATGATAACATCGTGAAGAATCCTCAGGAAGTTGGCGAGATTTTCAATAACTACTATATAAACATTGTAGAGCATAGCTCTGGTCGTAGTCCTAAAGACTGTTCTGCAGATTTTTAATCTGATGATCCATAACTGCTTGTAAAACATATACAAGAAATTTATGCGGATCACCCAAGAATACGTAAAATAAAAGCTGAAAACATGTCGCTACATGGCAAAACCTTACCTTCATGGAAGTTTCCTAAGAAAGAAACAAATAAACTATTACATTATTTAGATATAACAAAGTCAACTGGCAAAGAGCACCTTCCACAAAGCTTATTAAACTTTTCTATGTGGCATTGGTCACGATAAAAATAATACAAGACACACTGTCGGTTGACGATGTCAGGCTAAAACTGAATCGAAAACCTCCGAGGATATTGCAGACCAGAAAAACGTTCCATAGGTGGTCAATTTTTTTAAGAGCTGAGTTGTAATTGTGTGCTCGATGCAGCATTGTTTTAACCAAGCATTTCTTGTATTTGACGTCGTCGAAGCTGTTAATGTGAAGCAAAAGTCCAGTGTCTGTAGGCCTATGGTGTGCACTGTAACATAAGCGACCATTTTCAATGGAGACGGTCATGCCGCAAAAAGGAAGAGCATTCTTTTCTGCAATTCCCATGGTCACTTTTAAAGATCTATGGCAGTTGTTGAGGACTGCACAAAACTTTGTGGTTTCGTCGACGCTACGCATAATCGTTAGTGTACCATCTACATAACGCCAGTAACAAGAAGGAAGATGGTTTTCGGCTAGCATACTTTCTTCTATGGATTTCATAAAAGCATTAGCCATCAGTGGCCCAAAAGGTGATCCCATTGCTACACCATCGCACTGTTCGGCTGGCCATCGAGAATAAAGAGTTGATTTTTATTTGCAAGTAGGTAGAGCCTTCGAAGGTCTTCTTTCTCAATCTTGACGTGGTATGTTGTGTTGAACCAGTCGTTGGTGAATGCCTCTCAAGGATGCACTGAATGGTTTCTTCAAGTGGGACATTGGTAAATAAGGCAGTGACGTCGTGACTTGACGTGGTATGTTGTGTTGAACCAGTCGTTGGTGAATGCCTCTCAAGGATGCACTGAATGGTTTCTTCAAGTGGGACATTGGTAAATAAGGCAGTGACGTCGTATGTATCTGCGTAGAAAAGTATATATCACAGCATAAAGCAAGTTGCAGCTGTAAGCTGTAAGTAGTCCGGTTAGTAAGACTACATTACATTTTTGGGATGGCAGTCCAAGAAGGCTGATCGCATTTTTTGGCTTTCTTTACTTTATTTCCGCATACATAGTGTCTACAAATATAATAGTCAGCATGTTTCAATTCGATTCTTAGAGACTTGAAGAACACAAACTCGACAAGAATTACATAGTTGGCGCTGTAATGATGGTTTTGTCAAAAGCATTGGACTGCATACTACATGATCTTTTAATAGCACAGTTTGGAGCATACGAACTAAGCAACAACAAACAACAACAAGAACAACATATTATTATTATCTCAATAAATGCGTAAAAAAAGTACATATAAATCCAATTCAGTTGCAATGCGATCATCTTCACAGTCCTGACTGCTAGGATAGGAATCAGATTCAGACTATATCGAGCATTCGAGCTTTTGAATGCGATATAAGAAAAAGCATCAGAGTCAGAACGATTTTCAACTAGAATGTGACACAAAACTTACACATTTATCAAGGGGAAGACATCCTCATAGCCTAACGTAATCAGATCGAGGTTGCCAGCCTTTCGCGGACCGCATATTGCTTAGTACATTCTTCGCAGTTAGTTTAAAATAAAAGTTACGTACAAAGCAAGAAAATTCAGAAATAAAAATAAACCTTAACCACTATTAAAGTACAACACAAAGATTATCTTTACTACAGTGATAAATCATGCGCATCATATCGGCAATGAAAAGCACATGTGCCACATTGAATGCGTAAGAAAGAGCAATTAGTTCAAATTTGGTGGATACACTATTCATCTATACAAGAACAAACCAGATCAGTCTTAGAATCAATCCGTAACCATATAATGAATCGTCACCGTGACCATACTAAAAAGCAGCAAAAATAAAATTGCCAGCACAAAGACTAAATTCAACGGCACAGTGAAATAAAATACTCTAAAGAGAAATACTCAAGCAGAGATATCCCAGGTAACATACAAGCAGAGAGCAAAAAGCTATACATATGAGGACATTAAAAGGGTCGTGATATTCTATTTAAAGCTTGATTTTAAGTTGGACGTTTTAATATTTAAATCACAGAGGTTATTATAACTAGCACCACCAGTGTATTTGATATTTTTACTCCCATACTTTTCAGTGCGTTTGAATGGCAATATTAACTTGGGTAAGGTATTAGCTCAAGTGATCGAAGTTAAAGAAACCACCAAAAACTCTAGTTGGTTTGATTAAAGCAGTCATGCATGAACAAGAACAGGATGATTTCAATTACATCCTTTAATTTGAGTATTCTAAGTTGTGAGAGTAGGGGAGAGGTTGGATCTTTGAAATCTGAGAACGTTATTATACTTCTCTTGTAATTTAAAAATTCTGCTAAGCAGGTTTTCACCAGCAAATCCCCAGGTCAAACATCCATAGATTAAGTGATTGTGAAAAAGGCTGTAGTGTAGCGATTTCACTGTAACGTAATCAACAGTGTCGCGTTTTTGATATCAAGCCATTGGTCTTTGTCAGTTTTTTTTTCTTTCTCGGTGAGATGAGATTTCCACGTAAGGAAAGAGTCAAAAAGGACGCCAAGACACCTTACCATATTGGACAAGAAGATTGTTTTTGACTTAGCTTTCAAAGTGAGTCTGGTGTAGCAGCGTTTTCTACGAGGTCGAAACAGAATCACTTCAGTTTTACTTTCATTGAGTGATAACCTGTTTGCGCAAGGCCAATCATAGATTCTAGAGATCTCATGAGCAAGTGTTAGTTTTAGCTTTTTCAGTCATCTATTCTTGTATAAAATCGTGGTATCTTCAGCAAAATTTTGAGCTATACATGTGGAGATACATCTATGAAAGTTATTAATATACAAAAGAAACGTAAGGGGCCAAGCATAGATCCCTGAGGAACACCACATTCTACATTATTGATTTTGGAATTAATGTTATCAATCGTGACAAATTGCTGGCGTCCTTGGAGATATGATTTAAACCTCTTACAGCATGTACCACGAACACGGTAGATATCAAGTTTCACTAAATGTATGTTAAGATTAAGAGTGTCGAACGCCTTTTGGAGGTTAAAAAAAAAGCCGCAGCCGTACTCGCTACCATCAAGGATATCGTTTACGGCAGAAACTAGATTAATTAAAGCATGACTTGTGGAAAAATTCTTTCGGAATCCGAATTGTAAATCGTAAATTCATTTGAACCTTTTTAAGTAAGAATAGAGGCGCGTATACATAGCTTTCTCTAGGACCTTACTAATATTTGATAAAAGGGAAATCGAACGATAATTGCTACACATATCTGGCGGGCCTGATTTGTATATGGGAGCTGCTTAAGCTAGTTTCAGGCTTCCGGGAAAGTTCCCTTCCGTAAAAGATTGGTTAATAATATTAGAAATTGAGATTGAGAGCAACCGAGATCCATATTTTTAAAGACTAGTTGGTATGCGGTATGGTCCACAAACACTAGAAGCGTTTAAGAAGTTAATAATGTCAATTACTTCATTAGAATTAATAGGGTGTAAAAATAAGCTTTACTCAGCTGAAGGAGGCATGTATGACTGTAGCTGCAGGTCAGTCGTTGCAGTGGTGACCCCCAGGCCCGGCCCCAGGTTGGTGTCAGCGCTGGCTATTTTTGT
>QQSS02233045.1:0-21650 GCA_003687565.2 Craspedacusta sowerbii | reverse complement strand
ATGGATGGATGGATGGATGGATGGATGGATGGATGGATGGATGGATGGATGGATGGATGGATGGATGGATAGACGGACGGATGGACTGACGGACGGATAGATGAATGACTGAGCGGAAATTGCTTCATACCGGCTCTATGAAACCGATACGTAGGCTACGAAACTAACTTTGGCACACACCTGGTAAACCTCTTGATGACGAATGTTGAACACAGAGTTGTCCTTGCTCCTAAGAAAGCTAAGAGAAAAACTTTCAGTAAAAGAACGATGGCACGATTATGAAATTTTAGAGCATGGCAGGTTAAACCAATTCTTAACAACTCTAGAGGACAGCTACTCGGATAGCCTGAACTCTTACATCGGAAAGCGAATACAAGGAAACATCAAAGTCAGCTACTGGCCAGGTCAGCAGTAAGGCATTTAGACCAAGGTTCCATGAAACGGGGATCTATCAAAGGAGGGTAATTTACTAAATTAATGCGAAACGATAGACATACACAAGCTAGGTCGCGAGGCGTACAGCGAACGTGGTATAGAGTAACATCTAGCGAAAACTGGCTGCCTACTTGTTGCACCGGATCACTCAACTTCCCTACCGCCCCTAACAAAACACTCATAAGCGTGGGAGTCACTCCGCAAGCCATGATATAAACCCACCTAACGAATCCATGAAAGGACATCAACAATCGGCTTCTATGGTACGCATCAGGATCATCGCCCGACAAGAGCTGCTTCAGTAGCAGATGGGTCGAATCGTGGAAGGAAATAAGGTTTGCACAGCTGGCCAGTGACACGTCTTGCTCCTGAAATAAAACTTCAAACACTAACGCAGACATAATTTTAAGCAAGTTCTACCAAAACAACGGCAACTGTTGTGCCCACCATGACTAGCCACATATCAGCTCTTCTAGCAAAAGCAAATAGGCCATATCATGCCATATAAAATACCGATCACAGTATCTCTACATATCCGCTCAAGTTAACTAACAAACGACGGTATGAGAGAACTGACAAGTTAGCAGTGCCTGAATTACATATCTCTCCCATACAACAGTGAAAGTTTGCTCTAACAGCAACCAAAGAGCCACTTACAACAATACGAATATATAGAATCACACAGAAATCAAAATATCCACCGCCGATAATAGTCACACGTCGCCTTCCTCTTGATGAAAGCTGCACTGAAAGCCCGCACAAAGCAGTCAGCATTGATTTAGAGGTCATTTTAGTGGAACAACAAGGCAAACCATACTTAAAAGCATGGGGTTGGCAAAGCTACAAACAAACGCTTGCAACTCATAGCTCCAAGGACGCCAACAACAGAAACGCGCAAAGGACAGTGCACAAGACATGATAGGATTGTGGTAGACTACATCAGTTCGGCAGATTTTACCTATAAAGACACAAAAGGCCATGGAAGAATGTTGACATTTGACTCCGTCGTCTGTCGGGAAAGATGTAACTAGGAGTGTCTCCTGGCGACAGGGGACCGTGCCAATGGATGCTTTGTAAACACCGACGCCGAGATCTTTACCTCCTTGCTGAGAATAAATCACCACCTGACACCAGGCCTCATTGGCCATCACTGACAATAGAGGACTGCGCATCCAAGAACGGACTCAACACAACGCCCAGCCTACCCGACAACTTAAAAAACAGCACTAAATCCAACTTAAACACTTGCCTTTTGTTCTTCAGTAAGAAACGCTTGAAATTCCATTGGAGTCAGACCTAACTCTGGATACATCTGCGCGTACTTTTTATAGATTCTATAAACCTAAATAAGCAGTAGAATAGTCACTTTATACATAAATGCAATATATACATAAATGCATGTATATATGTTTGTGTATATACATATAACGGAGACAATGATACACAAGGGATGCTTGTATGAGATATTGCTCTTCCTCAAATACGGCCTATCTACGGCGAATCATCAGTCAACAAATATATAGCATAGCAACACCGTCACGCCAAATATAAGGATGAAAGTGCAAGCATTAATCAAAGAGTTTAGAAAACCTAGACTTTAAGCTTGGGTCTTACCGGGAGGTGAGCATTAAACAAATTAAAAGCCAGAAGGAAACAGTTAAAGCTGACGGCATCCTCGCAATGTTGAGTTTTCCCGAGATTCTAGATAACAGCAAGATGACAAGAGCAGACCAAGCTTTGCATTCATGAGCATGATAGACAAAGAAAACACAATCGGATTGTTCATCTAAACCGGATTTCGAGGTGGTTCAAGAGACATTTGACACACTAAAATAATACGCATATCATCTGAATCATCACAGACATACTTTATTTGCAGATTTAACAAGCACTAGACATGTGTGGCCTAACACAAGAAGAAACTTGAAAATCAATAATACGTTGTAAAGACACGTAATAAATTAGACACTGCTTTGCTGAAACTACTAAAAGTCCTTTGTCGAACTCGAATAAGAAAATGAGAATTTCATATTGCTCATGCAAACCACAACGCCACCAAAAAGAAAATCCAAATGGCCTCTGGTTTCAATCATGGAAATACGAAGCATTGTAGGAATCATATGCTGGCTTGAAACAACGAATCGTCCACATAACTTTGACAGAAACCAGTCATAAATTTCTTTCCTAGCTTCAGAACATAAGAAACGGCTGAATTTATACAATAGCCACTGCTTCTCACATCAACCCATCTCGAAGTGCGCCATCCAAACAATTGCTGCGTTCCAGTAATGAATTGAAACTGCCTTGCATCCAAGATCAGCACCAGAACCCAGCATATGAAACATTAGCGAGGCAAAGACAATATGAGCACATAAAGTAATAATTCCATCGTCTCTTAACGCCTCGACAGCGATAGACCTCTTCGCTATGCTCATCGCTTTAAATAAATACTTCCGCTTAGATGACACGGAAAGCGATCGTTATAACATAGCGATGAGCTCTATGTTTTTTTTTAAGCGATAGCAATGAAAACGTTTGCATTTCTGTAAATTTTGATGTGGCTACGAGCACCGAATACTGCACAGTGAGGCTCAAACCACATGAGCAACTACATTTCGAAATCGGCTGAAGGTTTAGAAAATCATCAGTTCTTCCATTCCCCCAAAGTCACACGCGTTTCGACCAATGTGGGCCTCATCAGTGACGTGCATGAGAGGAACCCAACCCGGATCGCCATCTATAATTATCGCTTTCCAGCGGACACGAGAAATTAGCATTGTTGGTCGGTTGGTGAAGAGCCAATAACTTCCCCGGGATCGTCGGTGACAGCAAATGAAGCCAGTCGACGAATGTTGGTTGAGCCTCTCAAGCAGCTAAAGAGCCCAAACAAAGGGAGGCTTGGACGACTGTTCGATGCTACAACGATTTTGAAACAGGCATCGCACTGTCCGCTGTTACCAGCAGATACTTTTAGTAAAGACCTTCCCAGTGGGCGAAGAAGTCGCACTGTGCTGGTTAGGTCTTCTTAGGAGATTTGCCAAACATGACTTAAGGAAGCTTTGTTGACCAGCTAGTTGCCCCTGGCATAAAAACAAAGAAATGCATCCCCAACAGACTGCACCAAATACGCCTACAGCTAAAGACATTTAGCTTACTCTAATCAAGTTCCTGGCCGTTCGCTTGCTGCCAGAGGGAGCAATTTTCAACATAAGATTGGCAGCCTGCTCCACTGTCTCCTTCTTCTTGTTCGCTAATATAGACCAGTGTCTCTTCAGAAATCTTTCCAATTAAGGAAAACATATAATAATTTCATATGAGGCAAAAAACAAAACACGTCGGCTAGCCATACACGAACATTAAGCTGAGTTGCACCCGACTATCTAATTGAGGTTGCACCACATCATGTCATATATACGAGCCAACAAAAATTATTGAAAGCCGATTAAACCTGAAACACTTGCACAGACAATTACATAATTATTGCTAAGTAAGGATCCGAGTAAAAGCAACGAATCAACAAAACCACAGCAACTAAAAACACGTTATTGTGAACTAAAAAAACAAAACAAATTAATAAAGCGTCGCGAAGCGCACTCAAGTGGCGATATAAATACACTGCAGCAAGCGTTAGAGACAATCTAAGCAATTTGAGCAAACGGCAATCCAAACATCTTGGCCAGAAGCAAGTCCTTCTCAGAGGTCAATGGAAACTATTCTCCCCGACAAAACAGCTTTCCTGCTAACAACCACCGGAAACGATTCGAGGTAGTTCTCTTAATGTGAATTACTTCATGTCTTGAAGACGTTCATATACAAGAATACCTGCGGAGGTAAGCACTGCCCCGAAGAGGCAAACACTTCGTGGACCAATTCAATTGTCGCAGAAGCATAGAAAAGATACAAAACCACAGGATCAAAGGATTCATGAATCTTCCGCAAGGGAGATCTATCCGCATCACCATTGATCAAGCGATTTAGCTATAAAACAGAGCCCTAAAATCACACTCTTACAACGATGCCCAACTTCCACTTACTCTCCTTAACCTAATCACGGCACGGTAATAGCAGGAGAGAATTGATGCTTCCCCAGCGCACATACCAATGCAAGGCGTAATTAGAACCAAGTGGGCGTTCGCGGAGAGTGAGATATACAACTTTAAAGCAGCCTTATCTAATCCAGCAGCCACAGTCTTCAGTTGAAAGCTTTCCTGAATGAAGATCTTGTTCATTTCTTCATATTCAGTCCACTTCATACCATGAAAGAATGCAGCTATATCAGTTAAAGAATAATCATGAATCCTTCGCACTTGATGCCATCATTAGAACAAGTAACTCACCGCATGTTTCCATTGCTGATAAGCCAATACTGAATCACAAATCAAATCAAGAGATGTCAGTCCACACCATATACCTAAAACCCGTAATCAACATGAGTTGACAACAGCATCGAGAAAACATAGAATACACAACTCATTCCATAGCTCAACACTTCAAATGCAGTTAAATAAAACTATCACATGCCTTGCGAGATTTCGAGCATCAAGGAGAAAGACTGCTTCTCCACCTCCAGATAAGGAAACTCAGAGAAATTTTGTGTCTGTTGTCCATATCGAACCTCAACAATGTCAGCAATTGCTACTACAACGACACAACAAAACTTCAATGTTCAACAAAAACTTCAAAACTTCAATGCTTATCCAACAACATAAAACAATAGTATCGAGTAAACATATAGCAGCGGCATTTTAAAGCAATACAAAAAATCTGGGGTAGCAACAGGCTTTTCCAAGATCAGCGGCATTGAAAGTTGGTAGCACATAAAGGCAGGACATAAACAAATTTAAGACACAAACTTTCAGATGCATACCTGCTGAATTCAACGTGTATTCTGCCCCAATTCTGGCCTTTTTCCACATAACATGCTAAAACATCAATGAAGAACAATCAACATATAAGATGATCAAACTCAATCGCATTAATTCTATGGGTTACTTTTCAAAAAGTATTCAGTCCTTCCTAACTGGATAAATAAATCATTACTAAGGGCAGTATAAAACTTCAAAGTGTATGACCATAAACGTAAACGGAAAACTTATCATAGAACTTTAAAGCACGCCTTTTATTCATCGTGGAATTTGAAACAGAACTAGGAACATGAAAACAATATATAGTGAATATCTGGTATCATACTTCAAGCATTAGATATTCCTGTGTTAAAATTTCTATTCCCATGCTTGTAGTTATAAGAAAAGCAACCATTTAATTCTCCCAAAGAGCATGCAAAGGACTAGGCATAAACAGAGAAAAATTAAACAAAACACAAAGGGAAGGAAACGTCTTAGCAAAGCTAGTCAGAGTTTAAAAGACCAGCTAATACTTTCTCTAAAGAAGCATTTATATGGCTAAAGTGCTTAGAATTATGAGCCTCAAACCTGAAACTTTATACGATATAAGGATGTAATAGACTGCAGATCTACTTAAAACTTGACAGAAAAAAAACAACTTCAAGGGAGATCATACACCAGCAACCACAAAAAATATGAAATACAGCTCAAAGAGCAACCAGAACTCAATTGTCTTAATCAGCATACTAGGTTATTCACATCCACTTTCACTATTCTTTCATGAGGAATAGATTTTTGATTTCTTGCATACTTGATCATAGTTGATCCTTTATGAACATCAAGACAATCATCTAAACAATCAATGGCAAGTATGGCTATGACTGACATGGCATAAAACTTAAGTACAATAATGTAAAAACTCGCTCAAAAGATACCTAAGGAACCAAATTCTAATGCATCACTAACATTAAATAAGCACAGCATACTTCGTGCAGGGGGCCACGTTACCAGCATTACATTAATGACAAAATAAAAAACAACAAAGAAAATCCCAACAAACCCTCACCATAAAGGACGTCAGAATCATTGTACACCTCAGATGGAAAACGTACCTGCACAAGGAATATTTTTCAAACTTCCATGCAGAGAACAGAAAAATATAACATTTAAATAAAATTTCAGAAGTCAGCTATACGTAAACAAAATCAATTGCCACACAGAGGTGCCATAATAGCTTTCATCATGAATGTAAGCAAAACACTCCTAAATTGACAGAAGTAACACAAGCATGCATACACACACAAACACACACACACACACAAACACATTCACATGGGGTATCCATATCCTATTATGACTGCATCCTTCAGTGTCCACGAGCTCATGCATTACCATAAAGTGACATCCTGTTGGAACATTAATACTGAATACTGGCAAAAAGCAAAAGATAACATTCAGGTCTAGAAATGCTATGAGAAGCATGAGATGCGCTTGCACAAAAATCCTATTAAAAAATCAGATGATTACATAACACTCACCAAGTAGGCTGAATCTTGCAGCTTCAAACTTCTGTCACGAGGAATTCCATCCCAGCCTCTAATACCTACAAGTCCATCATATATCTACAATCATATTCAACCACCAGGCACAAAAATTCAATCTTAACGAAGGCACTATAATTAGACGTTAATGGATAGGTCACCTGCAGTAAGGGAATAGAAAACCTTAACCTAAGTCGATAGTGAAGTCCGCTTGCAAATAAATACCATCTATTTGCTCTATTAGAACAAAAGCACATGCAAGCTTAAGCCCAAGAAATACCATTCTCAATCATTGTGCATAGTACACAACATTTTCAATAAAATGGAAAACATACCCAGGTCTATCAAATGGACCCAGTTCAGGCAATCATGCTCACTGGATGCACGCAAGTGTAAAGAATATTGATTTTTTGAACGAATGCGAAATGTAGCTCCTTGCTCCACTGAAACATTTGTCTCAATACCAATGGAAAAGTTCCTTTCAGCTTGTCCTGAAAGAGATTTAAATGATTACATGGAATGAAACAAAACACCTACCACACCACCAATCTGAAGTGTTCCTAACGAGCAATTATCGCCGTTGCGCGCCGATGAACTAATTGCATTTTACTTGGCCGATAGTTGCCGAGTTGAGTTTTCCAGGTTGTTAGTAGGAAAACGGTTTTTGTCGTGTGATGCTGGGTGTTTTGGTATTCGGAAGAATATATCTCGCTGAGAAGTGGAGTTGCAATTGTTAGAGTTCCTATAAACATGCGGACTCAACATCTGTCGACGAGTGAGACGAGTAACAACAATGGCGCAACCCGAAAAGGTTGATCCCGAGAAAGAGAGTTGGTCGATTGTTGTCGCTCGCGTGAAGCTATTTTTTGAGGCCACGGGAGTAGCCGATAGCGAAGCCAATCGGGCGAAACGTCGAGCAGCGCTATTGTTAGCCATGGGGACCGAGAACTATACGCGACTACGTCATTTCACAGCAGATCGAGGAATACAGCGGATTGACTTTTGATGAAATAGCTTCAAGGATGCACTCATATCTCGAGATAACGCCATTAAAACAAGCTGAACGGCACAAATTTCAATGTCGACGTCAATTACCGAATGAGTCCATTGTAACATATGTCGCCGAATAAAAGAAAGTCAATCAACACTGCCGATTTGCCGATGATGCGGAAGACCAATAAAAAGCTCGGTCGCTGGATCAAGTGGTTGTCGGGAGATGCAACAACGAGTTGCAAAAACGATTTTTGGAAGAGCTGAATCTTACCTAGGAGCTAGCGATGGAACTTGCTGCGTCCTACGAGGCGGCTGAATCGATGGCAAAATTATTGCAGTCTCCCGGACGGCCAGAGGGAGTTCACGGAATTGGGGCGATGGCTTCGAAAAATGAAAGGCGAGGCAGTCGCAAACGGAGCGATAGAAATTCTGACGGCCAGCAGAGTGAGAAATGTCAACAACGAGACCTGTGACATTTGCAAGCAACCAGGACATTTTGCGGCAACACCTATGGAAAGGACGTGGGGTAAACCAAAGCAGAGCGCTGATCGAAGTCACAGGGCAAAAGTTTTCGACTGCAAATCGACCACCATTGATCCCTCGAGCAATTAGGAAGACAACGCCGATTACATTTGAAGTTTTGGAGGAGTTCCGTTAGAAAAACCGCCAAAGATAATTGAAGAAATCCTGTTGAACGGTGTGCCCATTCAAATGGAAGTCGACACGGAGGCTTTCACTAGCCTTATATCAGAGCGACAGTGGGCGAAAATAGGCTAACCAAAGTTAACGAGAGTCGAAACGGTGATTCGTGCATACGGCGGTTATCGCCTCGACGTCTTGGGCCTAGGGCGAGTCAAAGTCCAGGTGTTCGGCCGGTGGTCGTCATGAAAGGTTCGAAACCGGCGCTGCGGGGCCGAATTTGGATAAGTGTAATCCTCCTCGACTGGCATGAAATTGGAAACGTTCACAAAGTGGACGTAAAGAAAATTACGGACGTGAAAACTACTGAGCGGATAAAAGCGATGGTCTAAAAGTACGTCGACTTGTTTGACGACAACTTGGGCAAAATTAAAGGACATAAAACTAAACTGTTCTTGTCGGACAAGCCAAACGGAGATGCTACATTTTGGCCAAACTCCGCCAAAATGAAACGAAGGGCGGGGCAAAAATTCTGAAAATCCCGACCGGTTCCATACGCGCTGAAAGAGAGGATCGCCGGAGAGTTGTTCTGATTAGAGAATTGCGGCGTCATCGAGAAGATGCCACACGATTTCGCTGAATTTGCAGTGCCAGTCGTGCCTGTAATCAAGCAGACGGGAGCAGTAAGAATTTTCGGCGATTTGAAAATTTCGATCAACTCGTATTTAGAAGTGGATCAGTGCCCATTCCCCGAATCGAAGATCTTCTTACTAAGTTGGAGGACGCGGAGAGTTTTTCAACGCTGGATCTTGCTGAAGCGTATTTCCAACTCGAAATGAATGAGGGATCGAGAAATCTGGTCGTAATACGCACAAAAACCTGTATCGATTCGCACGAATGCAATTCGGCATAAGCCCTGCGCCAGCGATTTTTCAACTATCGGTGGATTGCACCCTACAAGGGCTGAGTGGAGTGGTCGGTTATTTTGACGACGGCCTGGTCACTGGAAGAAACGAGGACGAACATTTGGGAAATTTAGAAGCCTTATTTGCAAAGTTTCAAGAATTGGCCGTTTGAATCGGTCTCACGAAATGTAAGTTCATGCAACCATCGATTAACTTCCTCGGTTACACGATTGACAAGAACGGTCAACATGCGAACCTGGACAAAGTGAAAACCGTTCAAGAAGCACCAGTGCCAACAAATGTCAGCGAGCTGCGATCTTTTCTGGGACTTGTAAACTTTTACGGCAAGTTTATCCCAAACATGGCGTTGGTGTGTGGACCACTGCATCGATTACTCCAGAAGGGAGCTAAATGGGCATGGAAAGACGCTTGTGACGAGGCTTTCAAAGTACTCAAGGTCATGCTGTCGTTTAAGCCCGTACTGTGCCATTTTGATCCTAACGCGCCTGCGGGGCTAGCTACGGATGCGTCGTCATGCGAACTCGGCGCGATATTATTTCATTCTTTTCCAGATGGTAGCGAGACACCCATTAGCTACGCATCTCGAACTTTGGTTTCCACGGAGAAAAACTGTAGTCAAATTGAGAAAGAGGCTCTCAGCATTATTTATGGCGTTAAGAAGTATCACCAGTATGTATTTGGCCGACTATTTATGTTGGTGACAGACCATAAAGCGTTAATGACCATTTTTGAAGAGAGACGTCAGCTGCCAGCGACGTCGACAGGTCCATTATTACGAAGGGTGGCGAAACTATCGGGTTACCAATATCAAATTATTTACACGGAGACAAAAGCATGCAAACGCTGACGCATTATCTCGGCTGCCGTTGCCGAAAAGTAGGCCCTGGTGTTTTGAGGTCAATTATTTGGATGACTCGCTGGTAACAAGTAGCATTATTGCCAAAGCGAGGCTGTGGATCCGATACTTCAGAAAGAAATGCGCTACGTGGTACATGAATGGCCGGAGGAGAACGAAGATACTGGCGATTTTGTACCGTTTTTCAAAAAGCGACTTTAACTTACGCAAGATCAGGGTTGTTTACTCTGGGGGCTGCGCGTCGTGGTTCCGGAGATGTACCGTGTAAGAAATCTACAAGAGGCATGATGCCGTGCACGTTGACATTTGCCTCGTTTATATTTCTATAACTAACTTGATGTCCGATATGTTGATCTTTGGCTCGAGAAATCTGATACGAAAAACGTGATGCCGTGCACGTGAACGTTTAGAAGATGTATACGTAAAAGGGACTTTGTTTTATAGTACGAGTTAGAGTCGAACGAGAAGAGACCTGTAATTATTAACACTATTGAAAGGCCTTGTCTGTCGGTGCGAGACTTCAAGGTATAGTACAAGTACTATATTCGCTTTCGTGCGCTAATTCTGCGTCTGAGGTTTGAGTAAGAGAGTTGGGTTCCTCTAAGATAGGCCGAGAGTGTGTGTATGTGCTTGCGAGTCATAGAGAGGATAGGCGAAGATTATCACCGGAAGCGGAAGACGTCGGCGACCGAGCAGTATCATGGTCATCCGGGACAAGTCAGAATGAAGAGCTAAGCTCGTCTGTATTTGCGGCGGCCAGCATTGATACCGACATAGAAGAAACCGTTGTGACTAGCGCTAAGTGCCAGTCATCTCAAGCGGCATCTGCCGAAGCACCAGTGCACCCATGACAGTTTCCAGCAAAGCTATGGCAACGTTTGGACATTGATTTTGCTGGACCTCTGCACGACCAAATGTGCTTAATTGCTGTGGATGCAAAAACTGAAAGGCCAGCGGTTATGTTGATGAAGAAAGCCACGAGTGAGGGAGCGATTCAAGTGCGGTTGTTCATTTTCGCGAAATTAGGAAATCCGGAACAAATCTTTACGGACAATGGAAGCCAATTTGTCAGCGATGAATTCCAATGTTTTAGTAGTAGCAGTACGAGGCATTAAGTACATCTTTACGTCACCGTACCATCCACGATCGAATGGCGAAGCCGAGCAATTTGTGCGCACTTTCAAAGAAGCTGTCAAGAACGCAAGGGGCCTACTACAAACATCTCGCCTGAATTACAGCAGCTCTTGATTGCGTATAGAAATACACCTCACGCGACTAACGGCTACGAACCAGCAGAGTTGCTTCTGGGGCGAAGACTACGGGCCACGCTCTAACTCCTTTTCTCGAAGTTGTTCGATGATAAGGGCGGGGAACGCCAATTGATAATGGCAGGGGAAAAGACACCAAAAGCATTCAACTTTGACCAGGCTATCTGGGCAAGGAATTACCGCAAAACTGGCAAGTGGCGCATAGGAACCATTATCAAGCAGCTTGGTCCAGTGTCTTACCTAGCTGACGTCCAAGGCGAAGTTTGGAAAAGCCATGTAGATCACCTTCTGCCTAGGCATATGGAGTCAATTATCAATATGCCCGTTCAAAAGCCCATCGAAAATGACAAACATGAGATGCCATTGGAGCCTGTAAAGACTCCGGTATAACCACCCGCAAGGCATGATCTACAGGCACCACTCGCAAACAGCCCGAGTCAGCAATCAGATCAAGGAGCAGTTCAGACGCCAGAACCAATTGAGACTTCCTCTGTAAAGGCACAGCCTGTCCCGAAAAAGCTGTCGATGGGCAGTACGCCACCTCGACAATCTGCCCGAGCGTCGAAGACACCAAGACGGTTTCATGACGAGTTTCGCTACTAAAAGAGTTTTTTTTTATATTGGGAAAAGGAACATGACACGATTCCTAAGGAGCAATTATCGCCGTCGCGCGCCGATGAAGTAATTGCATTTTAATTGGCAGATAGTTGCCAAACGAAGCAAAGTTTTCCAGGTAGTTAGTAGAACTGTGAAAACGGTTTTGTAGGGTGATGCTGGGTGTTTTGGTATTGAGTAGAATACGTTTTGTTGAGAAGGGGAGTTGTGTTGATTGTTGGAGTTCCTATGAGCATGCAGACACTACACAATCCCTGATTTGAAATAGCCCAAGGAAAGCATGGTATGAAACTGAAAGGCAATAAAGCACATAAAAATTACTAGTACATGTAAATAATGTAACATACACATTTATCACATCTGTAATAATCCAATGAACTTCGGCTCAGTACAAAGAAAGATGCTCTACTTGATACCAGATTTGTCATCTGACTACCATGGCTCCTCCATGTTGAATATAGCCACAGGAATCCAGTTTTTACTACCATTTTTTTCATCAGAAAAAACGAAGTCTGCACCTCAGACATGTCGCCAGCCACAACTTCTTCACAGTTGATGCTTTGTTTAAACATTTCGTTTCCACAGATTGAATACAAAACCTTCAATTGCCAGTCCAAATGTCCAGTCCCCTCCAAATTTCATACAACATATTGCTTTAATAAGACCAGCCACTCTGCAGCTGGGCCCAAACTTCATGCCACGTTCAAAGCTTGAGCAAGCTTATAACTAGGAAATTTCAATACTGTGCGAAATGAGCCCAACTAAATCTGGCCTAGTCCTAGCAAATATAAATAGAAATAAACACCTTATGGTACCGACTGTATATAAGGACACGGAATACTAGTTTCAAAAACAAGTTATAACTAAAAGGAGTCATCAGGTCAGTCAAATCAGATATTGAAACAAAAGATTAACATAACTCGAATGACTCTACATTAAATAGTTGAAGAGCGTGACTCATCCTATTTCTATAGGTGCATGTATGGAGGAAAATCATTATTCACTAAAACACTATCAAGGGTATTCTTGCGCATTTGTCTCTCAAGGCAATCCCTGAAGAACGAATTGTTTGAACAGTTGGTGTATACAGCAGAAAAAGTAAAGAAGTTCTTAATTGAAACGTTTAACACCACAGACGCGAAGGGACGTGTAGACGATAAATAATTAAACGACGCCTAAACAACTGCTAAACACCTGTTGTACACAGATACACGACATTGACGACAAGGGATAGGGGACAGGTCAACTTTAAGGAAATTTATTAAGTTAATAAATGTTTTTGACCCTTGTAGTGCAATTGTTGAATGCCACAATGAGAACACCCCTCCATGGGCAAAATGAGTATCATCACAAATGTCCATGACAAACAAGAAACTCAGACCTCCATGATTGATTCGACGCTCATGCAATTAACAACCAAATGGAAGAAATACATTTGACACTATCTAAATAACTGGAGCAAATCAGAATTCATACAGACTTGTCATAAATCAAAGCAGGGCCATATTGTTGCCAAAGACACCATTCTTTGAAAAGGAGGGGCCAATTTAAACCATGTTTAGGTATCCCAAACATTGTTGGCACAAAGTTTTTAAAAATTGGATTCCAACATGCCAGTAGGAAAAATAACCGTTTGATAAGCTGCAAAACAAATATATTGGGAGCATAAGTATCCTCATCATCCATGAAGCTAACAATATTGACTTGATAAAACTTTTTCATTATGTGACTAACAAAGAGTGATTTCCCAGAATGTCCTCCACCAGAACAACTAGGTCTTGACAAGCAACAATCGCACAAACAAAGGAAATGTTTGAAGCTTATAGACGTTGAAAAAGAGTAGGTTTACTCAAAGAGTATTCATCTCCCCTGCACCAACCAGAAGTGAAAGGAAGTTAAATATCTAAGACAAGGATTATCTGATAAGCTAAAAGCTAGACAGGATGTAATCAACCTCCTGCAAGTTAACTTAAGCTCTCAGATAACCAGTTTCGATAAGATCTATAGGTGAGATCATCCAAAAACAGTTAAGAGAGCAAATTATCACCACCACCACACACGCAGCGATCACTACAGCTGTCAGAGTTATCGTCCAAGCCTTAACGCTAAGCCGTATAAGGTGAAACCAAGTGATGATAAACAACAACAAAAAAAAAAGAGGTAACGCTCGCAAACAACTTAAACGCTTGATGCGCTAGCTACTCGGAGGACTAGCGTTGGAGGCTCAATCGCCAATTGGATTACGATCATAGCTAAAGACGTAAGACGGTTTCAACCGCACGTGTCGGTCTTGATTGTTTGTGTAGTGCATGTATGTAAACGTACACGGTTACTGATATAGAACGACTCCAACCGCAACTACAGGCAAAGCTGGACTTTCTGGCTAGTGATTGAGTCGTCATGCCTATGACAAAGGTGATAATCCCTTACAAAAGGCCACGAAGTTATTCCCACACAGCACCATCTAGGCTTTTTACCGTTTCCGCAGTTCCCTCTTGTTTAGAACTCTTTCGTTGATCTAACCCAGGGGTCTCCAAACTACGGCCCGCGGGCCAGATCCGGCCCGCGAGGCCTTTTACTCCGGCCCGCGGATGCCTTCCGCGACATTAAGAAAAGTACAGAAACCTATGATACGTTAAATGTCGCGCTTCTGAGAGGCGAACTATTTTCAGGAATTTATGCTTTTTTTTGCAAACCCACATCAGATGCGCGTGCCTTGAGTATACAGGTAAAATTAACATCTCGTTTTGATTCTACTTTATTTGACCTTAACACTATATCCGGCCCCCAACCCGTAGTACCTCCGTAAATGCGGCCCGCGGACTGAAAAGTATGGAGACCCCTGATCTAACCCATCGATACCCTTCTCCTACTATCAAATCCTTTCAAGCTTCTTGAAGTTGTTCTATCACAATGGCGTAGCGCCTTTTGTTTTTGTGAATAGATTCTTGTGAAAACTTGGAACTACGGATAGTTCCTGCATATGCAAACCCATCCACTGGCGCTCCACTTAGCACCAATGCTATATCTTCTGTTTTACACGTGAATATTTTCACGTAGGACACCTAATCAGATACTCGCGCGCCAAGTCACTTACAAGACTGCTAAAAGACTGCAAAGGGACTCTTTAAAGAGATTTTCAAGACAGAAATACAAGAATTATGCAATTTACAATTTCAGCAATATTCGAGCGGAAGTTGTCTTCATAGCATTAGCGCAAAATCAGGCATTAAAGCTTGCTGAAGTTAAACTATTTTTTATTTCAGCTTGATCTGCATACGAGTCGACCGCATCACTTTATTCGTACATGCATCTCCTCTCTTTTGAAACCATGCATGAAGAGATATTAGTTTGCGTCGGACATTGCTCGGAATGCATGTATAGATCAGCCTCAAGAGCCATTGGCTGTGTCGTCTGCGTCTTTCTCAAGGAGCCACTTGCAAACAATGAATCTCCTCTAATTTGAATGGCTATGATATCGTCAATGAGAAACAACATTTTTTATCCAGTCAACCACTAACGTAGTTAATTGATCTGACGATGTGCCTATCGGCCTGGTTCAATATGTAGATACGGATGTTTCCCAAATCATTGATTGAAGTAACCAAGTGTCGCTGCACATGACTGTTCAGTCAATAGTGATGATAAAATGTACACTGCCTTTATAACCACTTTCAAGAAGTTTCAAAAAAATTTTACGCAGCCAGTTTGACCTAAAACTAATGCAGTGTGAGTTTATTTCAAATACTTCATTGGTTTTAATGTAAGCGAGAAAAAAACTTAACGAGGAGAAAATGCAGTTTAGCCTCCATAGTCGTGTGGAACTAAAAATTTGTACATCCAGTCACTTCGATTTTCTTTTCAATCTGTAACGCTAAGCTATTACTGACTCATTTTTATTCGTCCAACTCTCATATGAAACGTGTTTCTATCAAATGTCCGAAAATGTAGCGATGGACGATGTTCATACAAATGCATACCTTGGGAGAGTTACTGGTCAGGCTTACCCTCCATAGCCATTTACGCTATTCGTATGTTAGGATTTTATGATGAAATCTGGATGCGTGTTGCTTTTGATGATTTCGCAAAGGGTATGAGTATTCCTTTAAACCCAGAATTTCTGGTTTGTTGAGATTTCCATGTCAAACTGTGTCTCTTTTTCTTGTTTTGATCGTTCTATGTCGCAAAACATGATGGTTGAAAGTTGGAACCGCTTAAAACTCCGACCAAAATTGTGCGCTAGCATTGTTTGTGTAGTCACGTCAAACTCTAGTGACATGTTTGAGACGGTATATGTTGCATCTGTCGTTAGAACTGAATGTTTCGGCCACTTAACAGAAGAAAATCATATAAATCGAGTGCATTAGTTGAATGTAAGCTCATAACAAGGCCGATTTATATGTTCAGATTTGCAATAAGATAATGCACTGCTGAAGATGCGAGACCCGGGAGTCAAGACTCAAATCATTTTCACAATAACCGCAAGTAAAAGCTTCTATCAGAGCATTTAAAGATATTTTTATTTGCATCTCGTGAAAAGCAGAAAAGGTTGAATACACGATTTCAAATATTTGCAAATATCATGATAAATGTTATATACTTAATATTATGTAAATGTTATGAAACAATTTATGCATGATGGAGTCTCCTCCCAGCCAAAGCTGATCTGGCTCAAAACACCTCCTCGTCATTACTGTCACAAACACATTTACACACAAAAAAATAACGAATGCCGCGGAAGTATGGAAGAGGAAAATTTCAAATCGTTCCAAAGCGAGCATAAAAATGAATATTTCAAGCCTAAGGATCGAGTGGAATGCTTCTTTATGATAAAGAATCAGAGAACGTTGGAGGAATTAGACAAGACAGGGAAGAGCCAAACCTTGGACAGAAGTGCGGAGAGTATGAAAGATTGAGGTTTGCATCTTATACCAAGTTTCATGTTCAACTTGCTGCTACTCACACTTGGTTCAGTCAAAGTCAGGAGAACTTTACCTTGAAGTATTTTATGCAAATACACAAGAGCTACATACTAGAGCTAATAACTAGCGTTAAATAAATAATAAAATGAAAGCAATAAAACAATATCGCCATCGTTTTTACAATTTGAAAAATTCTTAAAATCATAGTTTCGTTTTCTTACAAAAAGAAGGCCTTCTTTTTATTCAGTAAAGACATCGATCTCTGGCGCTGTGGCAGTTAATGGTATCCGAAAACTATGCAATGAGAATCAATTAATAATAATTCCGAACTGTGTCCAAAAGTACTTGCAAAGAATGAAACATTTTGAAACCGCGGCACCCTTAAGTTTGTGATGAAACATATATCAACCATATGCGCGAAAGATTTCGAGCGAGAAGGTCCCATTTCTCTCAGACAAGGCTGGAATAAGAATTCCAGGGAACCCCCACGGAATTCATAAAGTTTGCAATACAAACTTTCCAGTAGCTATATCTCCTGGTTTGAATAACTTCTAAAGCATGCAGTTTGCAATTTTTTTCAGTGCATAGTGCAATTCCTGCAAGGTGCTAACGGTCTTTTAAAGCCTTTCTTCACAACAGCTATCTGATCGCACCAGTCGTAAGTAACACAGTTGCGCGCTGATGTTGCGCTACATTGCAACTAGTAAAATGAGGCTGATTTGAGTGCTATGCATAAGCTTGTTAAACCTCAGTCAGTAGGAGCTGCATGTGATTGGTGATACAGACTCTCCATTGTTCCCCATCCGCACCATACTCCTGATGGCACTGTCAGTCTGGCGTCTTGTAGCGATTTGAATATTTAAATTAATCAAAAGGAAACATTCTCTGGTGCATGTAAGGGATTGCTTTGATAAGTTACTTATAAGTGCTTATCAACTCGCATTGTACATTATTTTAGAATCAGCTTAAGTTATGCTTCAAGATGGATTAACACGATGTGTCAGTGTATTGAAAGTTTTCGTAGTTTTATTGCAGCAATTTTCGGGTTCAAATAAGTGTGGTAGAATTCCTGAAACTGATAACCATGGAAAATGGATTAAGACACAAACTAGGACTCCGGGCATGTATTGGGCATTTATTTCCAACTATTGGAAATCCGTCTGTTCCAGAATATCTTTCAAGGGCCTAGAAGGGGCTTTTACATGCTCACAAGTTTTAGTCCAAGTCACAAAGGAATATTTACATTCAAAGGGCCTCAGGATGACATCATTTTATGATTCTTCTATTATAACTTGCTCTCGAAGGATTTATGGTCCGGTATAAGTAAAGAGCGCTAAATTTTGCATCTTGCATCTCGCAGGTTATGTTTGGTTAACGGAAGAAAGCCTGACCACTAAGCCAGCAAATAAGGCGAGTTTTGCTACGTCAATTAGGCCTTGTTTTCACATTAACCAATTGTATAACATGTCTAAATGTAGGAGATGTAGAGGCAAATTGTCGAAGGCTATAGAAAGGTATTACTACTAAAACAAGAGAGGGCGAAAGCCAAGAACCTAGGCGCACTCATACTATTATGACAGACTTCGGTAAACACGCAAAGGGAACCTCAAGAAAAAAAATTACACAATATTAGCCAAATAACAAAGCATAAGCCTTCGCCATTGCTGAACCCCAATCGTTCATGCCTCTAAGGAGTAGTGTTTAGAGTCGCGTAATACATCGCTGTTCATGCAATCGGAACTGTTCCTCTGCGCCACTGACACCACGCTGAAAGATCGTTACATGCGATTCCTTACTAAACTCACAATCTTAGTAGCAAAGTGGGTTTACAAGTCCAGTTTGGCCAGGGTAGTGCAAATCATCCAAGTAATGGCCATCAAAACGATGACTCATTTTATTACTAGTATGTCCTACCTCTGTAAGTTCGTGTTTGAGACATTCCGCAGCATATATAACGTCCTCCTCTCAAGGTTTGCCGCCAGCAGTATTACAGGATGTTCGAGACGTTTTTTATGAATTTTGTCCTTTCCATTCATGGACGCACACCGAAAGCAGCCTTTTCAACGCTTATTGTTGCACTAAGTCGATTTGATACATTTTATTGTGCTTGATGACCGAACGTTGCTTGCTCGCGTAAACGCAACAATCGGCGAAGTTAGGAAAACTTTTAATAAATCCGGGAACTTGCGGCAAATTTGGTTATATGTAGAAGGAAGAACTTTTGGAATACTATCGAGGATCATATGCCATGTTATGACAAATACAAGTTTCTGCTCCATCATGTTGCTCGCTTTTTGTGGTTTTCCAGCAAATCTTCCCTGTTTAATGCAGCCACGCGAGATGCTGGCCTTAAAAGGGAATGATAATCGTAGACCAAGTTTCTAAAGTACGCCATGAAGCATTTAGAATGCTTCCGACAATCCGCTATGTTGCTACAAATTTATTGAGACCTCGTTATGTGCAGAAAAGGAATGGATTTGAAGATTGCTGGTGGATGATCGCCTTTTGAATTTAAGTAAGCATGCGCAGAAATTGGTTCAGATTAGAGTTTCGTGATATATCTTCCTCCATCCTCCGTCGAAGAATATTTCTTCGGAATGGGATGTGGTGATGGGGAATTTTATTGGCAAGGCAAAATTAGGAGATGCAAACTCGTGGTAAAAAAAACGAAGAGAACGGTAAACGCTCTCCTTACTTACTTCCCAAACAAAAAAGTGTCATCGATGTAACGGTACCAATGTAAGGGTGACTTTTCTGAAAGGTGACCATAGCTATTAAGTAATCCCGACTCAAATTTCCCTTTAAGAGTGTTTGCTTAGTTAACAGCGAAGGGATGTCCAATAGTGTGCGCGGCGTCTGATGGAACAAACCATTGTTGAACACCATAGTGTTGCTTGTAAGCACGGTCTCAAATAGCTAGGTGACCTAGGTAGTGGGGAAGGTGTTCTCGTGACGCATACGTTAAAAATCTTTGCATGCTGAGATACCGTCTTCGAGACAAACATTGGGATTCAAGGATATAGCATCCATTGTGGTTATCAACAAGGTTTTAGGGTTCACGGCTTCTTTCAGTGGATCTTGCGCAGTACTTATTTTCTTTTTTTAGTTGTCTTATACTTAGCTTATCATTAATCCGGCTACTTGATTATTCCGACACAACCCCCTAACTTCTATCGCTACTTCTAGCTAATTCTGCGTTTGAAATGTTCTTATATATATATATAAATATATATATATATATATATATATATATATATATATATATATATATATATATACACATATACACAGCTTTCTGAAAAAGACAACTCATATTTTTGTAGAACATGTTTCGATCAGCATTCTGATCATTTTCGATTGATGCGAGAGCGTTTAAGTGTTTTAACATATACGCGGTACTCCGACGCCTATGTATTGGAAGGAAAAGAATGTAAAAACGTAGTTTTAAAGGGCAAGCTACACACTTCTCTATGCTACCGCTGTTACTGGCTCAGGATATGATTGCCCAAGAACGCTTTGATTTTTGGCGTGTAGATGGCCTCACAAAACCTTCTTGCTTTTGTTTTAACAATCAGGCTATCATCAAGCGATTTGTAAAGGTACTTCCCTGTTATTGGTGATGCTTGCAAACATTGCATAAAACATTTAGGTCCATCCAAGTATTTTCTTATGTGTTAACCTGAGGATGGTTAGAACTTGACATTGTGTTCTGGTAGGGCTTTCCAAATCCCTGGACCTAAGGATCTCTATATTCTAAGTCCAAAAGTTACCTTTGTTAAGATACGACTGAGATACGTAAGTTACAATATAAGTTTTATGGAATCCTTAAAGAGATCGGATGTCCTTACAGATGGCCATTTTTTGGCATTTGTAAGATTTCTTTCATGCTGTCAGGATTTATGTGTATAGTCTTGAAGATTTCAAAACGCAGACCACATGGCGGCTTACTTCCATTGAGTGCTTTCCTGCTTTTCAGGTAATTGTGTATAATTGTCTGTGTGGTTTTTATAGATAAAACGAAGAGTTCGTTCTTTGAAAGTGAGTGTGCAGAAAAAAAGTTCTGAACAAGTATCTAGTGGTTAAAATAGGCATCTGTAACTATTGATTAAGACTTTCTTCATTGTAAATGTAACATTTGAATTTTGCCTAGCAAGAGCTTTAATTTTAGCAGCATCTCTCTTGCAGATGGCACTAATGTGCTTATGGAAGCACATTATTATTGTCCCTTTCGATACCTAAAAGTGTTGTCCTATTTTATGGGAGATTCTCCTTGCCTTTTGTGCGTAGTATATGTCCTGCCGAATGTCTTTTTTGTTTATCAAAAGTAATGCCTGAATTTTTCAGTGAAAGCAAATCAAGGGAGTCGAGTCAGTTTATTGCTTCCTCTTCTAACAGAGTTAGCGATTTCTGAATATAGCATGCATATGCACGGTGAATTTGTGCATATCAAGTTTTTGAATTAATATGGCAAGTTTTATATGTATATATATATATATACATATATATATATATATATATATATATATATATATATATATATACATAGAGAGAGAGAGAGATATATATATATATATATATGTATATATGTATGTATATATATATGTGTTTATT
>QQSS02233034.1:0-10154 GCA_003687565.2 Craspedacusta sowerbii | reverse complement strand
GATGATGATGATGATGATGATGATGATGATGATGATGATGATGATGATGATGATGATGATGATGATGATAATGATGAAGATGAACGTGGGCGAGGCACCAAGCAGCGCTGTCGGCGAGTTGACGAGCCAGCAAGTCCACAATGTTGCTCGTAGCAATGTTCCTCGTATGCGTATTTTTGCTTCAAGTCACTCCAAGTGGGGCGCATTTTACAGGTATACTGTTCAACAGAATCGAGAAGTTTAGAATGGAGCTTTCCACAAAAGCAAATGAGCACCAAGAAAATTTCGTTGGCATATTCATCTGATCGCACTGAGCAACCATTCGCAGGGATATGGTCAAAGCCTTCGCCAAACGGCCTCTTGCAGTAATTAGCTACTGGTTACACTAACGTTCCAGTAACCGTAATCCTAGAACTAATATTAAGACTTGGAGTGATACTAATACTTGGAGTGTTTTCAAATCTCTAAGAAAACAATAGGCAAAAGTATAGGCCTAACAAATCACCCCTGTCCTGCATGCAGCCCCCGGATGAATAACCCTGCTCCTGCAACTAATAACACTGCAACATGAACTGAAAACTTCCGGAACTTAAAAAAAGGCTGCAGGAGTTACTAAACCTGTTGCGCAAAATAATAACTCTGCTACCGGAACTAATGCTTTTGATGCCGGAAGTAATAATTCTGCTACCGGAACTTATAAATCTGCTACAGAAACTAAAGACTGCCGGAACTTAAAACAAGAAGACTGCTGGAGCTACTAAAGCTATTGCCGGACAGTAACTCGGCTACCGGAACTAATATTACTGCTGCTGGAACTAATACGACTGCTGCCAAAAATAATGTTCCTGCTACCAGAACTAACGTTCCTGCTGCCGGAACTAACGTTCCTGGAACTTAACAATAAGAAGACTGCTGGAGTTACCAAAGCTGTTGCCGGACAGTAACTCTGCTACCGGAACTAACAGTACTGCTGCTGGAACTAATATGACTGCTGCCGGAAATAACGTTCCTGCTGCCGGAACTAACGTTCCTGGAACTTAACAATAAGAAGACTGCTGGAGTTACCAAAGCTGTTGCCGGACAGTAACTCTGCTACCGGAACTAACAGTACTGCTGCTGGAACTAATATGACTGCTGCCGGAAATAATGTTCCTGCTGCCGGAACTAACCTTCCTGGAATTTAACAATAAGAAGACTGCTGGAGTTACCAAAGCTGTTGCCGGAGAGTAACTCTGCTACCGGAACTAATATTACTGCTGCTGGAACTAATATGACTGCTGCCGGAAATAATGTTCCTGCTGCGGGAACTAACCTTCCTGGAATTTAACAATAAGAAGACTGCTGGAGTTACCAAAGCTGTTGCCGGACAGTAACTCTGCTACCGGAACTAACATTACTGCTGCTGGAACTAATATGACTGCTGCCGGGAATAATGTTCCTGCTGCCGGAACTATCGTTCCTGGAACTTAACAATACGAAGACTGCTGGAGTTACCAAAGCTGTTGCCGGACAGTAACTCTGCTACCGGGACTAACATTACTGCTGCTGGAACTAATATGACTGCTGCCGGGAATAATGTTCCTGCTGCCGGAACTATCGTTCCTGGAACTTAACAATACGAAGACTGCTGGAGTTACTAAAGCTGTTGCAGGAAATGACAACTGTGCTACCGAAGCTAATGGTCCTGCTGCCGGAAGTAATAGCTGTGCTACCGGAACGAACAAAATTGCAACAGAAACTAAAACTGCCGGGACTAAAAACATTACCGGTTCAAGAAACAAAACTGATACCGGAACTAATATTAATATTACAGAAACTAATAGCAATGTCGCCGGAGTTCATAAAACTGCGTGCGCCACTAATGCGACTAGTGTAGGAAAAAAATATCACTGGAGCTAATATCAGCGGAACTAACATCAGCAATATCAGAGCTAATAACACTGCTGTCGGAAGTACTAACTCTGCCAACGAAACTAATGTAACTGCTGGCAGAACTAGAATTATAACTATTCCACCATTGCTGTAAGTAATCAAGCAGGACCCGAGCTATAAACTCGGCAGTAAGACCTAACGACGCTACTGTCGGCACAATATCAAGCATTGCTAGTTGTAAGGACTGACGATAAAAAAAAAACACCCCATACCTTGGCTAGGGTTTCCAAAACTTGACATATGATCTCTTCGTCCAACTCTTTGGTGATGGTACCAAGAACAACAAGAGCCCTAGGCTGAACAGCTGGATTGTACTTGAACGCTACCCTGAAAGATCAAGGCGATATGAATAATGTTTTTAACAGCCTAAAAGCTTGACCGATAATCAAAAATAGCAAATGCAAACGCAAACCACCCACACACAAAAAAATGACATATTTACGCACGAAGTAAATCCCATCAATGTGCGCAATCGAGAGAAAGCATCTGAATTATTTTCAGGTTTTCCAAAGAAAAAAAAATGAAGCAATGCATGTAACAACGTAACAGGGAATACAGAGGTTAAACTTTATCTAAATAGCAAAAGGAAACGAAGGTTAAATATTGCGTCTGTCCTAATCGTCAAACAAATTAAAACAAACCGCACTAAAAGACTTCTTTGACAAAAAGGCTGTGTTAAGCGCTGAACACAACATACAAACACCATTTAACAGATTACAAACATTGACACACGCACACACACACACACACACACACACACACACAAACACACACACAAAACAAACGCACACACAAAACAAACGCACACACAAACGTCTAAGTAATAAAAATCCAAGCCAAGAGAGAGCGGTTGAAAACCATCAACAGAGGTAAAGATAGTTGAACCTTACGGGACAACCGCACTGCTGGCAGCGCCAAGTTGCCCTAGAACTGCCTGCTTGACTTAAAGCTTAATTTCCAATTTCTTTTCTCAAAATGACCTATCAACAACACTGTAGGATCATGGTCGATGTTCTGAGATGCACTGCGACCAAATTTCACAACAGACTACAGGAAGCAGCGAGGAAAACATCTTTTTAGCCCAGATCGACGTGTGGTGGTGTCTCCCACCCTGGGTACGGGTGCGTCTTTGCTCGCTGTTCGGTTTACGTAAATATGTTGACGAATGTTAAGCAAAACGAATTAGCATCGAAACCAGATACCTCTCGCAGCAGCATCACCCACAATTCCGCAAGGAATGATGCATACACTACCTCCCACCTCACCCATACCCAAACTCATAAACATGCAACTGCCGAGACCCTACCCGGAAACCAAGCTAAGCCAGCGGGACATCCAAGGGCTGTCTTTCTTGTCATTAATGCAAGCCTACAACAAAGCATATATCCAGGGTAAAACCACCAACAAGCGACAATCAAGAAATTCATCAAGAAGCCAGCAGATTGCAGTCTGTCGACGAACAAGCCAGCTGACTGATTAGAAGTCTACTTAGAATCACAATAAGCAAGTTAAAAATATAGAAACGCCTAAAGAAATGCCAGATACCAATGACCAATTATCAATTATGACATCACCATGACTACAACAAAGGTGCTGCAACGCATCGATGCGCAGTTTCGATACTGCCAGACGCCCTTTATACTGAAAGAAGCTATCAATCCTCAAGAACTTCTCGATGCTGAAGGAGTTTTGGTTACTGAAAGACATCGTCAATATTGAAAGACGATCACAAAACTGGAAAACGTTGCCAGCACTAAAGATAAATTCCCAATACTTAAATACGATCAAAACTGAGAGACCATTGGAATACCTCCACTACATCCAGAAGCGCTTCGGTTATAACTTCTAACGAGGAGAGAGATATTCCACTGTCTTCCTCCTTGGCAAAAGTTCTTGATCGGCCCTGCGGTCGAGGCATGAACGCTTTGGCAGGAGCATACTTAACTTTCGAAATTCCTAAGTAGAGCAGCATCATCATCACGGGCGAAAGGAAATAGCTAGACTAACAGATAGATACACCACGACAAGCAGTCATGTCATCATGACACATGCTGGACATGATAAAGCGGCAAAGAAACTTAAGCCGATGCCTGAAATACTGTCACTGCCATTACTGAAAGACACATGACTCGCGATGAAGCAAGCAAGTTCATAAGAGCGATAGAAATACTGCCAGTGGCATTGCAACTGCATTTACAGAAGGACACATATGACCAGCGGTGAACCGAAAACCCAGATGCTAAGTTCAGCATACAACTTCATCACGGGTAGTTATGTATTGGTAAATCACAAGTTGTTCTACTCCCCGAACGTCTGGGGTTTGGGGCATGCTGAACCATCCCAACCAGCTCCTCGTGGCCAATAACCACATACGCAACCGATGAGCCGCAAGAAGTTGAAATCACTCCGGCGTCAGAGGAACGTACCAGCCATCTTCCATATTTGACCGAATTAAATGGGAAATGCTTATGCGATCTGAGCCTCACTGTGTTATATTTGGTGATCTTAACCATACCTAATGTACAGACTCAACGTAGCACGTTTTTCGAGCTTTGCGTTGCGGGAATTCCAGACCACATTTCAACAGACAGACATCACAGTCTTTGCGCTATATTGACGGCATGCGAGTATCGGCAGATGCATGCAGGGGTAAAAGACATGTCAACACGAGGAACCCTCCATAAAAATAAACAGCGAAGCGAGCTAGGACGCACCCTAAAGAAACTAGTGTGGTTGCGAACGCAGGGTAATGAGACGCGGGCGCCAGCTAATCGGGCTCTCTCTCGTCGTCCAAGAAACGCGGTCGAAAGGCCTCGACTCTATGATACTAATCATGCGGGAACGTACTGATTATGAAAAACCCTATTCTCATAGAATTGGCGTCGCCATCGCAAGGCGACACGGGTCATTCCCCACGGCCTCGATATCGACATCGAGGCCACTACGTCCTTTTCACGTCCGCGTCGTAAAAGCTCGTATGCGCAACCTAACTAATCAGCCTGACAAGAACAACCTAGCCTCTCTAGCTGACCGGAATTGCTCAAGGTCGCAAGCAGTTCTAATCACTAATTCAGGTTTAAGCGATTGAGAATAGCAAGGCACGAAATGAGCCCTTACCAAACAGCAAATAGAATCGAGGCAGGGAGAAATCCTCCAACTTTGATCTGATCACCAACTGAGTTTTGTCTGCACACAAACGAACAAGAGAAATGTTCATTTCTAGCAGCCAAGACATACAACAGCAACAACAAAAACACCTTAAAAAAACTTCACACATTAAATTTCTTATAGGCAACTAAGGCAGCAACAACAATAAAAATAAAAATACATGAGTTTCTAGCATGGAAGACAAACAATAACAACAACATCAACAAAAACATTAAAAAAAAACAATAACCACAACCACAACAAGAAACAATAGCAAAGCTAATAAATAATAATAATCAAAAACAATTATTATTATAAAATAAACTATTCCAACTAAACCTCATACTCTCAGTGCAACCATTCACGAGTGAAAGTAGACGTGCATCCGCAGAAACGAGCAGTGACATTCACTGCAAGCAGGCATGTTACAGGTGATGACAAAGCTTTCAATGAAAATGAAGGATTGGTATCTCAACCTCAGGAGTTATATTGAAAGAAAGGAAAAAGCACAGCACAATCACACGTTTACGACTTAACAATTTACTTCAAAACACGCAGACGTCGCTACGATCTACGATATGAGATGTCGCTGCTTTTGACCCACTTTTTGCAGTCATGATAGAAAACGTTCATGATATGACTATCGTGCTTGCAGAGCACGCCACTATTACCCGAGGGAAGGTTTAGAAGCTTGACATTCCCTACATGACTTATGGCCATAAGCGGGTCATGGTAGTGGACATTCCTTTTATCATAGCGTCATACTCGTCTCAAAACCAACCTTACATTCCATTACATGACAAGCAGGTGTGACGTGAGTTACGCACATGAAGAATTCACCATCACTTAAGTCAATTTAATTCGCAATCATCGTTAAGAAGGAATCCAAAAGGATCCATAAGAAAAAATCCAAAAGGATCTCCGCTAAGAAGATCTTTGAATGCGTCATTGCTTAACATGAAGGCAGATCTGAAGCCGTTTAGTCTGTTAAGACTTCCCACAGAGGCAGACAATCGCTGCGCGCATGCTCTTGTAAGGACGACAACCCACAATTGTATCAAAAATTTTATCAGTAAGTGCTTAAATATAAAAAATAAATAAATAAATAAATCGATATTTTTCGTGCAAATACCTGTAAACCTTCATCTCCATATATCACCATGGTCTAAACCTCTTTCTCCATGTGACATCATAACAAATCGACTCACCTTGCATCACAACACTAAATCCCCTTACGCAAAGTCAGTCCAAATCACATCACCTCAGCATCATGACGCATCACATTACATTACATCAGCTCATCTCACTCGCAAACACGTCAAGGTGAGCACTTGTTAGGATTTCTAGGTAAGCTATATGCCGACTAAGCGATGTCGGCAAAAACGCGACAAGACCTCAAGATGCTTCAGTTTGGAGATATTCAAAGCACGATATACTTAGACGCGGTCTCAAGATTTTAACTGCATAAGTAGCACATACAAAAAAAAAAAATAATAATAATAAACGAATGTTGACGAGTGAATGACGAGCCGGATGGCTAGGCTTCAGCAGAGTATACTTGGATACGAAAGGATAGCTATCGTGAGGCAGATTGCCACGCAACCACAAAAAACATAAGGGCATACTTAACGCAGAAAGTTCACTTTAAAAAGAAATCCGCCATGTTACAATTTTTAAAACACCCCGGAATATTAAGCCCAACATAGAAACATCAAGCCGGAAAACTTACTAGTTACTTACACTTATCGATCTCCCAAGTTGGGGAAATGAACTACTGCAAAAATCGATTTGCACCTCTCCACGTATTAAGTGCCAGAAGAATTGCCGGAAAATCAAATCATGTCCTTAGCAACATTCGCAGTGACGTATAGGCAGATGAGACTTAGTGCCCGTCACATCCTACCGAGCTTGACTTACCACTGAGGACGATCTCCGTGCAGGTTAGCAGCGACTGCAAGCAGTTGATTGTGAGTCCGTGCAGAGAAGCTCGCAGGGACATCGGCCCGGTAGAAACGAGAAGAGTTATGATGTGGAAGATATCGGCAAGGTGGTGGATAACTGAAATGAGCGTAAGAGAACGGAGCGTAAGAGAACGGCGCATAAAAAACGGCGGACTTTAAAACAATCTTACCGGCGTTAGTAAAATTTTTCACATTCCATGGTTTCCGCAAATCAGCTTCTAGGCACAGGCTAACGGAGCAAATAACAATCGCTACAAGCGAGATGGATGCACGGATGCAAACGCAATAGAGAGTTTCTACAGAAACCCAAAGCGCTACACATCTCTACGTATGTACGGACTAGGACATCAGGGCAACAAGTGCGTGAGAACTTAGGCATAATGATTATCATGATCATCATAGAAGAAACGAGGGGAACGAGAAAGTGAGAAAAAGAGAGAGAGAGAGAGATTGAGCGAGAGAGTGAGAAAGGGACAGAGAGAGAGCGAAAACAAGGTAGAAATTAATGTAGGTGACTGATGGCAGAAAGCATGGTAGAAAACAGACCACATGAGAAAGCGGAAGGAGTCCGAGATCGAGAGCGAAAACAATAGAAAATATTGAGGGCGACTGATGGCAGATAGATAGAGAGTGAAAGGGAGAAGTGAGAATGGGACAGAGAGAGGAGAGACGGGTATAGTGAGCGAAAAAGAAAAATAAACAGACGGAGAGAGATAGAGACAGAGAGAGAGAGAGTGTGTGTGTGTGTGTGTGTGTGTTTGTGTGTGTGTGTGTGTGTGTGTGTGTGTGTGAGAGAGAGAGAGAGAGAGAGAGAGAGAGAGAAAGAGGTGAGGGTACTAACCTCACATTAACGTTCACTAATGATAAACCTTAAAAGATGAAACCCACCATCGAGAGAATCATTGAAGGAAAGCATGAGGAAATAACGGGCAAGAATAGCTATATCGTCCCACATCAAATGCCGCTCCAAACTCCGAGTAGGCGAGACTGTAGTTCTTCCCAGAACCTGCAACATTAACCAAGATCAACTTAATGGTAAGCAACAACTAAGCCCTTGCAATTACCTTATACATCCCCACACACATACATATATACCAAACGAAAACATAAACAGACACATAGACACAATAACACACACATTAACGTTATATATATACATATATATATATATATATATATATAGATAGATATATATATATATATATATATATATATATATATATATATATATGCATGACACAACAAACGCACACACCACGCAAGACACAACATGCAGAAACCCAAAACCACACCAAAAAAACATCAGCGAACACACACACACACGCATAACGGACATACAATTTCCAAGGTACCTTGTCACAACACGCAAGAACGAGCACCTAAACATGGGAATCTCAGCCAAAGAGGGCGCCGAGCTTCGGGCAATCACAACTTTGCCTAGAACGGAGTAAGCTAGACAGCACTGCAGAACCATTACTCCTTCTGCGTATCATAAAAATTTCGGCAGATACTCGATACTAAACATTGCCGTGACCGAAAAATCACATCAAAAAAAGGGTTAGGAGACCGGGCAAACCGCCAAATGAGACACGTACTAGATGAAACCGGTCCAAAATCTTCTGCGAAACAAGTGACATGTTCCCTGACGCAAGAGCGACCGTGGTGTCAGCCATCACCTCCGCTTTCTCGGAGCCAAACCCACCAGCCGTGCTGGTCTGAAACGAAAGAGTTGCTACATGGCAGAACTTGCCGCAAGTAGTCATCATCGACGCACTTCCCTGGTACCCACACCTTATCGGTACTATAAACACAACGACGCAACTGGCGCCTGTTGACAATAAGAATGTCGTTGCGTTTTAAGGAAATGAAAGGAGAGCCGGGTCTCAAAAACTACAATCCATAGCAGTTACTGAAACTATGCAACAGCCAAAAACGTGCCATGAATTGAATAGAAATGACATGCAAAGAAATGAAAATCATTTATAATGATAAGATTTTCATGAAAGCCGCCAACCTTGACAAAGCAATCCAGGACAACGTCCAAGAGCTCAGGGATCTTCCCGACATTACCCCAGACGTACGCTTGAATCGTCGGGTACATCTGCATATATAAGAAAGACGATGAGATGGATACATTCCGCCCTTAGCAAGAAGTTAGGCAGAAAAATTACTCCAAATAACAACAAGAACAAAAACAACAAAAACAAAAGCAAATGAGTATTTTAATACTGGCGATGCATCAATTACATGCTACTAGCCGCAAAATCGCCGTCAGTTTTCCGCAAGCAGGTGCAATTACTTTTAGCGCCCAGAGCGGTGCTGATCTTTGTTTCATTAGCCCCAAGCTTAAATTGAAAATCTCTCTCATTCGGGCACGCGTCCAGCGCATCGCAGCAACGCAGTTGACGTCCTTGATTTCCTGGTACTTATTTTAACGACCCCGCAGGGAAGGAAGGCTAAGGGAACCAACGAAACGAGAAGCCCCAACGAGGGGTTGAACCCGCAACCACCATATTCTGAGCACAGCGCCCGTAGCCACTTCACGTAGCGGCAACAAATTTCTGAGATGACGATAATTTGCTTGCAAATTACCGACAGTATATAATGCAACACATGGAGAAGCAGATTTATCTGGGCAAACGCCAACAACAACACGACGAGCACAAGCAGAAAGCCTCAAACAGCCAACACTATTCATATTGCCCTAGTATCAAGTAACATACGCAAGCTAAAACGAAGAAATGACGAGGTTCTAACGAACGCGAAAAATATCTCCTCCCCCTCCCACTCCATCGTCCGCTGTCGCTAATAGGTAAACAAAAAAAGATCATGGCATTTTTTTAAGCTCACACAAGAAATGTCGTTACAGGTGAAAGAAAAGTACCTGGCGCTCTGCGATTGTGAGTTTGATAAGCTTGTTTATTATCTTCACCACCTTCTTCCTTCGTGAGTCGTTTTCGTTAAACGTACAGAACCTTAACAGAGCAGCACAGCAGTGGACGCCATGACTATTGCATAAATACTACTGACACTTGAAGCAGCCAGCGCAAAATCAAACAAGAACTGAGGAAAGGAAAATATGACTATGACACTATATATATATATATATATATA
>QQSS02233023.1:0-10154 GCA_003687565.2 Craspedacusta sowerbii | reverse complement strand
TAGATAGATAGATAGATAGATAGATAGATAGATAGATAGATAGATAGATAGATAGATAGATAGATAGATAGATAGCCCGAACATCGAGCCGACATTGGCACTTCAATAAATATAGGAAATAGCAGAGTTTGTTTCTTGGAAGTGAAACTATACCCTAACAAACTAAATCAGCAGGCACTAACTTCAAACGACAGACCTAAGCTTTGTGAGCATTTATCTTATAGGAACGAAAGTTTCAGGAAAAAGCGCCAAAAGCCATGTTCGTTCATACACCTTGAAGAACGTTTTACTAGCCTGCGACGAAAAATGTCACAGGTCACTGAAGTCCTTATTTGCAAAAACAGTGGTCAGTTTACCAACAGCAACTGAAAGAAAAAGTGCAAAAAAAAAAAGTTTGGTAATGTAAGGGTCAGAACTCTGGAGTACAAGCTGTGCGTGCTCTAAAGCAAGATTTAAAAGCGCTGTCTGAGAAGCCTAAGTACAAAAATCGCTAATCCGAAAGTTGTCTATCGCGATCTGCGTGGCGACTGCATTTAATGTCAGGTGTACTACTGCGATGGAAGAGATTGAAATGTTCTGGAAAGCACTTGGAGCAAAAATCGAATTACCATGAGTATAGACAGTTTCTTGGTGAAGTGGAATCGATCTACTGCTAAAATACCCAGCAGAAGGAGTTGCGCTACTCTAAGCCCATACTAAACTACAGAACAACTAAAGCCCAGGCTTAGACCTAACTGTTGGAAAGCTGTTCAAAAATCTCCAGTTCTATCGCGCAACGCTCCTACGACTGCTGAATGCCTGCTTCAACGCTGAACAAAACATCCCAGATTGGCTAGCAGTAGCAAACAACGAAGAAAACTACCGCCCTATTGCGCGTTAGAATGTTATGTATAAGCGTTACACGGTAATCTTGCAGTCGTTTCTACAAGACCACTGTGAGGCTTTTTTTTTTTTTCACCCCGGGCTGGAAATCTAACTGCGTTTACATGGACGAAAGATCCTATCTCACCCCGGGGCGAAATCCCAGCCCGGGCTGAGATGCAGGGACGAGTCACCCCGGGGCGAGATTTCAGAAAGTCCTGGCTCATGTAAACGCAGATAGGACAGACCAGCGACCACGGTGAGTTTGGCCCGGGGGCTGGTATGGCCATGTAAACGCCCCCTAAGTATTAACAACCTGAATATCAGGCCATTCAATAAGGGCGAGAGCTAAAAATATTTTGGGCTAGGCCAGGCAGGATCATTTAATGCCCCTCTCAACAAACCTACCATAGGCGAAGTGTATTTTGCGCGAGTACGAAAAATGTAGAGTTCGGAACTATCTGCTTTTAATGAGTGTCTTGCTCATAACGCCTTTGCATTGCCGCTCCTCACTCAAACGTTCGGCATACTAGGCTGGAATGCAGATGAACTTGAAAAACTAGATGTAAAAACACGCAATATCCTGGCGTACACTGGTAAATTTCACATCAATGGTGACTGCGATCGATTTTTCGTGCCACGTAAGAATGGCGGGCGGGGTCTGAAGTCTGAAATCATTTTTTAGCCCTGTGGAGAAGCATGAGCAGGGCCGTATCGTGAGAATACTAAAAAAGCTTGTTTTTATGTCACGGATTCTTTTATAAATCATCCCTGATATGTCGGGGTAACTATTGGGCAATAAAATTAGCTAGAGCAGAATTAGCTAAAAGTAGCGATAGAACCAAGGGGACTTCGTAGGTATAATCTTGTAGCCGAACTTGATGAGCTAAGGCTATTAGAAAAGTAGTGCCTTTGAAACTTTATTCCCCAATAGTTACCGCGACCTATCACCGGTGGTCTATAAACGAATCCGAACGATCTTTTGTAGTAGTCCTTTTGAGGAGAGTTTTAGTGGTGTTTGCATTGTGCAGACGGGTGCCTAGCGAAGACACAGCTGGTGTCGAAGATATCAGCAGATTTTGACCTGAGCATCTTTTTTGCTTTCCGCATATACATATACATACATGCACACGAATGCATAGGTACTTGAACAAAAACTAATGGCTGACAGTTATTAACCTGGAAGAGTGGATACGCGGGCTGCGGGAAAACCCGGCGTAACTGTATTGTTAAGGATGGTGTTGACATGTCCGCTAGACGCATCAGCATGTCTTCGTATATGACTTCCGAAAGCTACCGTCTGCTCTAGCTTCTTCCATCTAGAATCAAACTCACGTACTGCTTTGCTCTGTTCCTCTTTGCTGATTACTAAAGAAAATAAACATTGCGAACGTCTACCAAAGGTTGCGACAAAGCAAATATGCAATCGCAGCAAGGATTTACGACGCAAAGGAAAATCGCAAATTATATAAACTTATGAATTTGAAAACGATACATCATATGGAGCATGAAAGAAGAAATCTATCAAAATCCATTTTGAGCCTAATTCACGATTGTCGAAGTTAAAAATAACCGGAAGGAAGCAAGATAATAGCAACTTATTGTGCTTCACCAGGCTTGCATTTGTAAGCCTATAAACTACAACAGACTGTCATCACTTCATACCTCGTATTTTTTTTGATAATGCAAGCCTTCTTTATTTTAAATAAGATCAAGAAAATTAATATACTTTAAGACATCTGATGTGTGTCAGCCTTAACGCGTTTTAATCTAAAGTTGCCTGAGCACAAGAAGACCACTAAGACCATAAAACGGTATCTGAAGATTCTTTTGCCTCGCAAGTTTGTAGAATATGCAGACTAAATGATTCGCCAAAACCGAGAGTTCCTGAAACAGTATCTACGCAGCATACAGTACACTTGAGTAACCTCTGCCACTAAGTACCATCGAATACTCTTATCAATGCTCTTATAAACATTGGCTATGCGTCTATGCTCATATGCTAGGATGTGCGAACACCACAATAAGCTTTAAAATTAGTGCGCTTTACCTCTCCGATCAAGTAACTCCAAACTCGGTAGTGAATAAATAAGAAAACTTCGATAGCTCTTGCCTAGGGCCAATGGATTTCCAAATAAATCTAGAAGCATAAGGTGCTAAGAGTTAAGAACATATTCTATTGCGATCCAAGTTACATACAAGGAATACACAATTGGCCGCTTCATCTACGGATAGCAAAATTCAGTATTATCCACGAATCAAAGGCCTTGGGTAAAGTACAAGCAGTGAGATATGGTCAAACCAACTCATGATTTGGTAAGAAGCTCTGCCAAGAAATAACGATTACGAACTTAGCATTTTTAACGCTTGCAAGTGACGGAGCTCGTGAATGACGCCTGCTAAGTCAGTGAGTTGGTTATCATGCAGCAACAAGATGGTCAAGCAAGTTAGGTGTTGAAGCGCTCCATTGATTTCCGACAGCCGGTTATTTTGCAAGTATAGTTCGCTGAGCGTGTAGTTCATTCGCAGACTTGCTCCAAGATGAAGGATCTGCAAAGACGACAAATAAAGCTAACACTTGCACGTGCTTACGGGTTTAATACGCATGTTAAGAGTCGTCGCGAAAGCAGCAAAAAATCGAAGCCGTAACGAACAGCGCAAAACCTGCCCACCGGCGGCGCGACAAGACTGACCATCATACCTTGTTTTCGTTAAGCCAAAGTCTCTTCAAGTTATGGAGCGATGACAAGTCGGGAACAGATGGCAACGACCTAATTGGAAAAAAAATTTCACTCGAACAAACACCCACACAACATGACTGACACAGCCGATAAAACAAGCCAATACATTCATACACACGAGGCAGCAAAAATGTGGAGAAAAACTTAACTCACTGATTACCCATGTACAATTCATCAACATCAGATTCCCTCCGTAAGTCACGAGCTGCAATTGGCTGACGAATGGCTGCCTCCTAAACAAACGTCACAGTAGACACTATGAACAATTACTATTTCCTGAGTATAAGACTATTTAAAAGATTTAGCAAGTGATGAGAAACTTGTTAGCTCATGTTTCAATTATTCTGTAAGTCGTGACATTCCCCGCCTTCTAGCAGATAACAGTCTCCAAAAATTAAGCCTGATACTCACTAAATCACTCATGTCGAGTGAAGGGTTGAGGGACTGAGTAGAGAGCTGTACAAATTTTCTAGAAAAAAAAAACAAGAAACAAATAGGAGCCATGTGAAGTTTGTGGCCACAAGAACGCATGTGTTTACTTCAATATGAAGGGCCCACGAAACAAGAGAATTCGCAAGAAAACTCGGCGATGCTATTAACACCAGCTAGTGCTAGCCATTTGGAAGCCTTTGCACATTATGGACTTGGCTTATTACGCGTAACTCGAGATTCTCATAACGCCCTGCAGCAGATATTGATGCTTTTACTTGCATAAGCGCATGCGATAGCTATTTATGGCTTCAAACGAATGTAGGATACGTTTTCTCAAAACCCAAGCACGTACAGAGCTTTAAATAGATTTGCGCCAAGTACAGAAATCAAATTCGCAACCTTCCAAGAAACAAGTGTTACCGCAGTAAGTTAAAAAGATATTTCACAATTACTTAGCGAATACTTCCAATTAAACGACTATAAAAAAAAACTTATGAGCTATGCTTAGACCTTATGAGCCAGTACACTAAAAAACTTATGCTACTTATTAACGCACAAGCATTGATTGTTTGATCTGCGCACGCAAGAAGAAACCAAAACAAAGATGACGGTGATTTTCTTTTGCATAGGCGCCAATATCTACTATTTGATTGTGAATCCTTGTACCAGCCAGACCAAGCATACACGAACACAATGCAAGCCACCAAACAACTACAAGCAAAAAGAAAAACACGCGATTCGCACATATAATTGTTGCGGCTCCTCTATCAGTGACTACACCGTGAGACTGAAATATAATCGCGCCTCCAACATAATGGGTTCGTAATCGCAATACGAAACCAGATAAACCAGTTACGTCCAGTCTATACTGGAAACGCCAGGACGCAACGATAATCAGTTATAATTTTAACAAACTAATACAACCCAGATACACCAACCGACCCATTTCTTCATTATTAGCACACAGTTTCCTACAAGCTACTTAAAGACCTACCTACTTGAGTGGTGAAATTCATAACTCAAGCAAGCCGGCGTGCGATACGTTTTATGGAGGTACTCCACGTACGAGTACGATTGTGAGCTTGAAAGTATCACGCTGTTTCTCTGCAATTCGTTTTCTACCATCCCTCAATAGACATCAACGTTCACCAGCACCTACATTCTCGCTAGAGTACGTAAAAACATAACAAATACGCACCCTACACAGCGCTATTTTCCAAACACTCCCTTTTCTGAAAACTTGCAATACCCATCATTGTGTTACATAAGTCAAAAGCTTAAAAAAAAAGTTTCTCACAGCAAAAAATTATTCGTTTGATCTAACTTTACTCGACGGGCACCAGAGCAAAAATCCTAAAACTGAATCCTAACTTACCCAACGGCGCACTTAGCTTACGTCTACGGTTCAACAGTCAGTACTCTATGGTTCATCATAAGTCGCGACGACAAAGCGCACGAGGATGATACTCGAGCCAGAGCTCACAGACACACATAGAATGACAGGCTACAAGGGTCAAAGTATGGCAGGCTAGCGAAACATTAGGCAACTACAAACCAAGCCAAAAAATATTTTGTTCGAGTCTGCATATACACTGCTCCAATCATTTTCAAAATACTTGACGAGAATCCTTCTAAGCAATTAAAAAAGTCAAAATATAATAAAGGGCCGAATACGTTAGAGAAAAAATTCCCAACACTTTCGCTCGCTCCGCCCAATCTGCAGTTTCGGCTGCCGGTGCGATGGGCCGGCGAAACAATGGGTTAGGAGACGTCCTGTAACATCTACGTGAAAGAACAGATTTCACATCCCTCCCTCAGCGCAGCGCGATTGGTTGTTTAAAAACTGTAAAACTTCGAGTAATCTCAGCATTTAACCATTATAGCGTACACACCGTTAAAAAATTTTCAGAAATGAGCAGACATCTTTGACACCAAAACGTCACACATCGGCAATGCATTTAAATATTCCTAAACACACAACCAATTTAAATAAAACTAAGTTTACCTCTATAGGCTTGACAGGCGCATAGCATCAGGATCGTCTCCGAAAATTGGACGATTTAAGATACATAGACATTTGAAAGCTACTAATCCTATATAGTTACCTTCAGAAAAACGCTGCTGTAATATAATCTTTCTAAGCATATTGAAAATCGACTTAGCAAAATCAACATATAAGTTCCATCAGAGCCAAATCAAGAAAATACCTTATCCTTAATTGAGAATCTTACTACATAATGAAACTATCTTAACTCAAATACTCCCACACAAACAAGCGCATGCGTATACGTGTATAAACATAAAAATTTGAAGAGCCTTTCCTTGATATTGATATCACAAATACAATGCCTCCACATACTTAAAAAATACATAGCAAGGAAAGATAGTAAATACATTCTGGTGCCATCCATCGAATCGGCAAAACTGCTTTTTCTTCGATGCCGTAACAATGATCGAAGTATGAGTTCCGACTTATGCTTAAGTCGGAATTTTATTACTTGGTAAGTGGAGCCACCAAGCCTTTTGCGTGTAGATACTTGACACCGACAGAAATTGCATTGCCATATGCATCAATTTTTCAAGCAACAACTTATCCGAAGCCAGTTAACTGACTCGGACTGTCTGATGTTCTTCATAAGGTCTGTGATAGTGTAAGAATGCATTTACATAACCGCTTTCTAGGTATTCGACGACCATCATCATAGGCTCACCTTCACAGACGCCCAACAAGCGAACAACATTTTCATGATTTAGTTAAGCCAAGAACTCCAAAATAAATCCATCAGTAACAGATAAACAGCGATTCCAAGGCAACAAGGCGTATCGGGCCAACCCCACGAGTTGAACTCTCCGATCATACAAGAGATCTCATTAAATTAATGACAACAAATCCTCTCTTTATGGATACACTTTTCTCAGTTTTTTTCAGATGTAATAAATGCAGAATATTTCGACGACTGTTGACGTCGCAATTGTTCAACTGCCACTGCGATCGTTAAAATTGTTTTTCCGTTTAAAGAAGTAAACTGCCGTTCGTTTTTACATATTACTAAGTGTTCGTGTTCTGCTGGTAGTTTCGATTGATGACGTCAGATTGCCTTAGCTTTTCGAATCGAGGTCCCCAGAATGTTGTCTTCACATAATTACCATTGTCACGGTTCATGCCTGTCTCGCTTGCTGGGCCAGTTTACCGATATTGGATTTCAAGGGACTCTCTAACCTTTCTTGAAAATTTTTGTTTATTATATTTAATTACTCTAGCGCTTGTCCAGTCAATTAGTCCAGGGCATGTTCTTGCATGTTCTGACGAGCCTGAGTCGCACCAGGTTCCTGCGAAAACATCCTTCGTGTGTTGGTTTATCTTGGTTGAAGCTCTCAAACTCGTTTCACCCACATACTTTTACCCGCACAAGCACTGTAATTCGTGTACTCCTGGTGTGCTGTTTCGAGGAAGGTTAGGTTTGTTGGCTTAGGTTAGCAGCATTTTGAGATTTTCTTGTGATCGAAATACGGCTTTTACCCCTGATTTGCGGAACACGTTGCGCAATTTTGGAGAAATGTCCGGAATCCAAGGCAAGGCTGCAATTGACTGTTGCTCGTGCTGCTTTTCTTGATGACTGTCTTTAAGGTGCGGTTGCCTTTATTTTCTTTTGTTCACAGTAACTTCAAGCTCATTCCGATTGTGTCCGTAAAATTATTTAGCAGGAAGTCAACTTCATCTTGAATGATCTGGTAGCTACACAAATTTTCAGCTCTCGATAGAAATCCCAAAAATGTTGTTTTTGCCACACGAGGGTCAACGCAAGAGTTAGGTTTGATTTGTACGTTAGTAATCGCAGGCTTGTGGTATATTTTGAAGAGGTAGTGTCCCAATCGTGAATTGATGATTGTTGCATCTAGGAAATTCAGCTGGTCCTGTTCGCTTTCCATGCTTTGAATTTTTCAGCCTCTTGAATGCTTTTAAATCTGCCATGTGAGTCATCTACACTGAAACGATATGACTTAACAATAACGTTGTTGTTGGCGGCTTCAAGTAAAGCTTTCTCTTCCAAGATTTTGTAAGTACGCTTCTGCCATGGCCACCATTAGTGATTGTCCGATTGGGCCAGAGTTGTTATTCGCTATCCTTATTTCTTCTCCCCATCTTTAGTAGTCTTTAACTTTTGGTCCATACGGCAGTTTTAAAGCTGAAGCTTCTGCAACGCATATAATGTCCATAAAAGGTTTGCGCAAATAGGTTCAAGACAGACCAACGGAGTGCTGACGACTTGATAAAGGGCGTGCAGAAACGATGAATGAAAAATAAAAGCGTAATTCCGAGAAATCGAAGAAATTAGACTCGCAGCAGAATAACAGCTGCTACAATGATTGAAAAATGTCGAAGGAAAGATACATAACCTCAGTTGTGAAACAAAAGCACCAACATCAGCGAAAAGATTTGACAGCCAGCTAAATAATGACAGACTTATTAAAGCAGGTAGCCAAGTAATACTAAAATTGATAAACATCTGCAATAGGATTTGAATTCTTGGCAAATTTCTGAATAAAACATACAATCTGAAATCGATCAGTCTGAAAAGATCAACTACGTGCGTACCCGCGATCTGTAATAAAACCGGAAAAGAAATATCCGTACTTGGTTAAACTGCTGAAATTTTATTTAAAGCGCTCACTTAAAACACATCATCGCATCTTAACGTTCGGAATGCAGAAAAAGAGGTCAAACCGGAGGGTGTGTAAAAACGTATTTATAAAATTTTAAATTCAAATACAGAACACCATTGACTTTCAATGTACATTTAATCTAAGAAGTTCTTCATTCAAATTTTAGCTGGACGAACATGGGCGTCCCTTCCAGCAGGCACTGAACGACTTCGAAAACGATTGGCAACGGCATTTCTCAGAATCAAGTAATTATGGAAAAATCTTCCACAAATTCTACAAGTTTTTAAAGAGTCTTCAAAGTACCTCGCACATACTGGCTGCAGTGACGCAAAATTACCTCATAGCAATACACATCCAATGAATATCTACAGTTATAAGCTTACTGTGAAGCAAACGCCAAATTGCAACTTAAACTCCACACTTTCCTTTGCCACCTTTCCTCTTTCGATTCATCAGTAGCATGCAGTCGCTTTTAAATTAATGTACATGTAAATGACAATTCAATATTTATATGGTGTAAAGTAATTAAACTGCTTTTAGTAAGACCAACGATTTTATAGAATCTCAAACCTGTTCATGAACAGATATATATGTTCCAATGGTAATAAGCGTATGAAAAAGACCTTGGAGTGCATCTCCGTGAAACCCGTAAAAGGTGTTCTAAGTAAATGCAATTTAATGATATTTCAGCGAAACGCACAAAAGACGCATCGAAAAACCCGCATTTTTAAGACATCATGTTCAGATCTAAACGAGACAGGGAAAAGGCCCGTTTGAGATATCTCAAAGATTCTTTTTGTCGGCTGGGCATGTCGAAGAGAACTGATGTATGTTCTAACCTGTCTGTGTAGCAATGGATTGATAACGTGAAAATCAGCAGAAAAGGCTGTCGACTGCGAGGCGAGTATCCTCACTTCGCCACTAGTTATGTATATTTAACGGTGAGTAAGTAGCCTTCAGTAGCCAAAGGCGAAAGTTCCTATCAAATCAAATTAAAGACTCCAAAGGCTTCTCGAGCAGTCATTTTCGATTGGCTCAAATGATAGAAAGCCACTAATCGTCCACAATGCACGAGCAAGCATCGGAAACAGATGAGCAATACCGAACACAGCGTCGTCGAGGAAACGCGACGATGACACTACACGAGAGACGAAAGACAATTTGAAAGCAGTTATGGCATAGTTTGGATAGTCTATATGTTTCTATAACAAAGCATACCAAACAAAACCATGATCAGAAGGAAGATAGAACATTCGTTCTGTTCTGAACCCATCAAGTTACAGCCACAGCCTAACCCCAGCAATGGTTGTCGAGTGATCAAATATGCGCCTTAGTCTGATTCTGTCAAGAATTCAAATACTCTCTCTCTCTCTCTCTCTCGCTCACACACACACTCACATATATATATATATATATATATATATATATATATATATATATATATATATATATATA
>QQSS02233012.1:0-10154 GCA_003687565.2 Craspedacusta sowerbii | reverse complement strand
TTTGCTTATTACCTTGAAAAGAATAAGCTCGTTTTAGATTCAAAGAAACTTAACGTAAGACCCGAATACAAAAATTAGAAGTGAAGAAGTTTATACCATTTAAGCGGTCGACTAAGACATCCAAGAACGCGCTCATTGCGTTTATCGTGTAAGTGGTTTTTTAAGTGTTCTATCTATGACCGATTAGGCGTGTCTTCACGCCTGGTCAAAAGGCTAGCCTTACGAACGTTTTATCCCGGTAAAGAGACTCGTCAGAGACCTTTGGTTGGAGTCATTACTGGCCAAGCAACTGCTTGAAGTCCCAATAAGAACTCGAGACTCCTGGAGACCTCGAATGCACCGGCTTACGAGCTCTCAAGTGAAAAGTTGCACGAGATCGCCACGCGGAGGAGTTTTCCAAGGATCAACACCTTCAACTTTCTCACTTCCAAAGTGAAGACGAGAGCAAGAGCATCGGCAAAACTATCACTACCCATAGCAGGGACTGAACTCTATAGCAGTAGAAACATAAAACTTAAAGCTGCATAATATTAACATAAAAATCTCCAATTCAAAACCAACTTTCAGAAAGGAAATCAAAGCGTTATATGCAACTGCGTATAAGACAGGGACCTTTCCCTTAAAGCATGAACATGAAAATATATAAAGCAAAGCGAAAATTAAGGAGTGGGGGACAAAATTCCGACGCTTTGGACGCGACCTGGCACTGCAGTAATGGGCAAGCGCCATAAAGCTGCCGCAGTGACGCGCTTTCGTCACAAGTCAACTCTAGCTGCCACTATAACAAAATATGGAAGTTTTTTGTAGCCTTCAATAACAAAGTATAAGGCTTTGTGACCAAATGAGCTGCAACACGGAACGGTGCGTTGCAGTGTTGCCATAATGAATGTCTGCAGAGGCTGCTGGGGTAGGAAGTGAGAATAAAAGCCAAATCCTGTTCAGCAAGAAACGTGACCTCAAACTGAATTAAGGCAATTGCAGGATGGTTTCCAGTTAATCAAAATGCCGTTTGGTTGGTTGCAAAGAGTCAGGGGTATTCCAGGATGCGCAGTCCACCGATCGCAAGTAACACCAAGTGCAGTTGTCAGTTAGTGGGTGAGCCTTTCAATGAGCTAAAGAGCTTGTTTCGTGCTTTCACAGGTTGGCTCGGACGACTGGTAGATGTCCCGATGATTGTGAATCTGTCATCGCTCATCGCAAATTTCTTAGATTACACGAGACAGTCTTCTTGAGGACATTTCAAACACGAATGCCATGAGTACAGATGCAGAAAAACACCTTATATTCTTAGTTGCGTCTATTAAACCCGAATTGGGAGTTGCATATACTGTCACTGCTTATTAGTGCATGATCAAACGATAAACAACATTAGGATGAGATCCACAAACGACGCCGGGAAAAATGAGGCATTATATTATCCGCAGCTTTACCATGAGCGAGTTGCTCCATAGCTGGTTTCCACGGTTGGTCCTCTGACGGTATGCAAGGCCTTTTCGCCCTTTGGTATGTACAGTCACGATCCAGGTTCCCTTTAGATACAGATAATTTGAGTTCCCATCAAAAATTTTCAAATCCATTCCCAGTTTAATTTATCCCAAGCCTCGTTCGATAATCTTTCATGTTCAGCTAAACTTTTTAAACTATTAGGCTTCATTTAGTAGTAAACCAGCACTAAACCTGTAGTAGTAATAGTAACTCTTAGCAACTAGTTTTTGGGTTTACTTAACTGTTAGATAAATTGTTAGAACTAATAGTTAAAAAAAAAAAACGAATTCGTGAGCAAAGGCAGCGTTTGTTTGGGACTTTGGTCATAAAAAGCGTGATGTAAATAGAATTATAAAAGTAAAACTATTAATAAATAAAAAGAATAATTAAAAATAAACGTCGCCGTGTAGTCGAAAGCTGTTTCAAGCACTCATCACCACGATGCCGATGATATCTTTGATCTAATATAGACTATTCATGTTCATCTTGGCAGTCTGGGGAAATCGACCTGGGATTTATTGATGGACGGATTGAGGTTTGTCATTTCCGGGGATGCAAGTAGGAATGGAAGCAAACTCACAAACATCAACTGCAAAACTTCTTGTGGAAATGTCTTTAAAATCTGTCGCAAAGAAGATGTGACACCTGTAGAAATCCAGAGTCGACTTGTCGCTCACGGGGTCACTTCCGTCTGAAGTAAAGTTTTCTCCTAAATGCCTGATTTCTGTACGAGGGACATTGTCATGGAATGCTCGTGATTTGATGCAGGAAGCGCCTGGGCCCCACTCGAGCTGGGTCAAGGAGGAGGAAGTGAGCAGGGAAAACCCAAGACCGCTGCTCTACCATCAGACAAACTATACATAATAACTTCCCCCCCAAAAAAAAAACTGTATATAAACCCCATGCATGTAAATATATCTGGAGCTTAAGTAGTAGCACTAGTGGTAGAAGTCAGATAGCAAAAGAATATAAATCTCATATAGTTCTGAGTTCCTTTCTAGCGTCTCCGGGCAACTCCACAACACACAAAAGAAAACAGAAATTTTCGTCTAGTCGATCATACGTAAACGCTTTAATGCTTGAAGTAACGTTTCTTCAGGGATGCATGATTTCTGTACAAAGGTGTTGTCATATGGTCGTTGCTACAGCAAGGTGCGAATACTTCCATATGAAGTCTGTTGAAGCTCGTATGTCCTGCTCATGGATAGTGTCAATACTTCAATCGAAGTCAGCGTGGTACAGGAATCGTTTATGGTCTCGATTAAAGTTTTTCCCTCCGTCTTGAGGCATGCGATGCAGTCGCCAAAGACGCTAAACCTTGTCTCGAGCGAGAAGAGGGCAAGCTTAATGGCGAAAGTCAGACGCGGAACGAAAGCGCTGATTGCAAGGCGGAAGAATCTTGCGTTTTGTAGCACTTGCCCTACAGCAAAGTGGACCAGCAATGAGCCAGGGTTTCTTGTTTGGAATTTTTCTGCTTTGCTATTAAACGTATTTAATTGTATGAAAGAGAAATTTTAGTTAGTCTACAGAGAGCTCCGCAAGAGAAAGCCTTGTGAAGTTTTATCGTCTCGGTCGAACGGGGAAGGGGGTTGCTTGAACGTCCCCTTTTGGCTGGCTTGAGGCGGTGAGTCTTGAATCCTAAATAAAGAGGGCAGTTTGTAATAATCTGCTCCACGGAATAAGAAGACTCAGGAATTGCAATTTTGGTACTATCGCTGGTTGTGCGACATCTTGACGAAAGCGTGGTCACTGAGCGGTTGGAGTTATCGTAGGTGTAGCTTAAACTCCGAGTGGTGGTGCTGCGAGATTAATACATGCAGAAAATGTAACGTTTCCTGTGTTTGGGTATATATTCGGCTGATTTGTCAGGTAGTTTTAAGTTCTACAAGTTTGAGTAGGAGACGCCATACAAAGCTGTGGTGTGCTCTAGGTGGCATTACAACGAACGTGGTGCCACCACACGATGTTCAAGAGTTCTCACGACAGCTTTTGTTGCGAAGCCAATTCAACGCTGCGTTTTTTATCCTATGGTTGGTGTGCGTCAAGAGCCCGTTCTGTAAGATAACTGTCGTAGAGCAGAAGCCTTGACTGGTTTGTCTGTTCCGTCAATTCATCAAAATATGTATAAGAGAATTCGAAATTACAAGCCTTGGCGCGTTCTACCTACTCAAATTCTTCAGGAAAAGAAATTTCAAAGGAGAAGTTTATCCACTTGGCTTTCTTCCATTTCTTTATAGCAGCCAAAATTCTTTGCATGTAACCAGCCTTTTAGCTTCCTCGAAGACAGCTTGATAATTGCCGTCCTTACACATTTGGAAAGTTATCAAGACAATGAAATCATAATGCGCAAGCATTTATACAATTTGCACTTACCTTGATGCGAATCACATACCCGATTTTAACATTCTAGTGCAGTGCAACTTCCTTTCCAGTAATTTAGTTTCGAAAACTTTTAACCTGATACGTGATACGATAGCATACCCTACACCACCTTTTGCTCCTCAAACTACTATTGATCATGCGACACGCCAGGATACTTTAATTTGTTGTTAGCATACCGTAAAGCTACCATTTACTCCTCAATCTGTGATTGATCATGCCGACATACTGCGAAGGTCAATATAGCTGAGGCGGCACGCCAGGATTTAAATTAATTTGCATTCGAGTCAATTTTTTTTATTTCATAGAAAATTTCTATTGCTTGAGGATTGCTTGAGCTTGTTAAGGAAAGGGTTAGGGTTAGGGTAACGATTAGTATATGACTACAGTTTGGGTTTGGGTTACAGTCAAACTTAGTCGACAAATAAATAAATGAATATATTACATGCGAGCGAAAGCTTCGCCCTTAAAAACGAATGCAGACCGGTCGCCATCTTGTAAGCATAACTGCCGCGAGATTACGTCATATCAGACCAATCGCAATAAGCCGCTTATTAAGGAGTAAACGGTAGATACCCTCTATAGGGCTAGGGTTAGTCTTACGGTAAGGGTTAGGTTTGGGTTACTGTTATACTTAGCCCAAAAACTAAATAAACAAATCCATGACATCCAAGCCAAAGCTTGCTCATCACTAACGACTGCGGCCCGGTGACCATTCGTAACTGCTAAGAAATCACGTCACATCAAACAAATCGCAATGTAGCGCTTACCGGGGGGTTTACGGGAGACTTATGCCCTTGCAGGTGTACCGATTCGGATTTCTATGGCTCAAGGTGTTGGTCTGGATAAAGAAAATGCCTATATTTGAAAAATTTTCAATTCACTCATTTCGATTGCATTGTAAGCAAAACTTTATGCAAAACAGCCAATTAAAGTCCTTTCCGTGGACCGTGCTTTCAACGGTTTTCATAAAAAGGATGCCTGGTAATTCATAGCTTTCACAGCATTAATCGCGAGCTGCGAGCTCAAGGCTACGTGCACACTACGGTACTTCCTTTCCTCTGCGCACTTTGCATTTAGTAAACCAAAATCAGCGTTCATCCCTCTTATCTAAGTTTAAGATACTAAACTTAGCAGATACGATCAAAATCAAGCAATTGGAGTTTATGTATGATTGGGTTCACGGAGCTCTGCCTACAGTCTTCAAGCACCAATTTCAATATCAGAAAAGAACAAAAAAAAACTAGATCTGGAGTGACTTGTTCCTCGTGTAAAAACTAAAGCATACAGAAGTAGTTGTATGAGGACAAAAGGCCTTTGCTTCTAAAACAAATGACACTTCAAATCAAACAGCTTTTGCTATCGTCTTATACATCAGTTTTGGTATTTCAGTTCTGTTTAATCCACCTCTCTAACTTCAATTCTGGCCTCTGTCTTTGTTCCTTTGTTCACAACTGTCCTCTTTTCCGGTTAGCTGGTCTACTTATTAATTAATAAATTTTAATTGGTGTCGCTATTTTAAGCATTTGTTTGACGAGCGTTATTGTACTGCAAGCATTCGGCAGAATTCTTAACACTGGTACATCAACAACTACCCAATAGATTTGCCCAAATCTCCTAGTACACCTTGCAATCACTAACTACCCAACAGCTACCACATAGAATTGCCTGATGCTTCTAGTACGTCTTGCAACGCATGTCATTTCTTAGATGTAATGGGTGGTCCCTGTTTATTAGCTCTGCTATGAGGCGACCTCTCACTCTCTCTTTATGTTTTTTTTATAAGTCCTTTTGACTCTTCTTATGATGCTGATGTAATCAGAGGGCAAATATACATTGTTGTTGTTGTTGTTGTTGTAAATATACATTGTTGATGTGAGCATTTCAGTTGACTCCTGCGAAAGGTTTGCTAGAAAACTATTTGAGGGGAAATGTTAACCTGCAAGAGATATGCCTTCAATTTTACTCAAGGCTATTTGAGCTTGAGAATTCAACGTGTATTTTTTTTTCCTAGTGCGCTCTGTTTCTGCTAAACCTCTAGATCCGTCAGAGAGTCCCATATCCTCGGCTGCATTAGCCAGAGATCTGGGGAAAAATACGTGAACACAGAAGCTGTACCGTTAAACACCTCGTTAAGCCACTTAACAAAGACATATCCGTTCGAATTCGTCTACGGCCGAAAACCGTTCTTGCCTCAAAATATTATGTTAGGGGTTGGGAGGGGAGGAAAGACTCCTCCTTCGCTTTAGCTCCTCCCCTCGACAGTGTGTAGAGGATAGGGAATCCGCGTTATGAAATACAGTGAATAGTGAGGGAGAATACCAGATTGGCCCGACCAACGACTGCTGAGCAACCAATAAAATTGAAAAAACTTAACATAAATCACTGTAGCCTCGGAAGTAAAATATAACTTCAAAAGAAGTGTTGCAGAGCTGGAAAGAGACGGAAGTTAGCCCCGAGGAGTGATAGTACGTACACAATCACGGCAATCTTCCTAACGGTGTCAAATTTCGCGGAAAGAAACTTTCAAAGAAAAGGTCACCCATCATTACGGCATGATTCCTTGTTGTCTTTGTGTGCACAGCAAGACGCCATCGGCAAACCGAAACCAAGTAAGGAAGAATCGATTAGATTGAACGACAATTGAAAACAGAACAACAAAACAGTGATTCTCGTCTAGATCATTGCCTTCTACATAGGATGATTAGCATCCTCAGCTAAATTGCTCACCGGTGTGAACCCGAACGTCCATGCTTTGGGATGCCATTGAATTAGAGTCGAACATCCGTACATTTATAGAAAGGGAGGAGTATAACCATAGGGTATTGTGCGTGGTCACCCTGTGCCCGCGTATATATTGCGCCCAGCGATCATCGCGTGCGTTTTTGGTAAGATCCTATATAGTCTGGTGCATTTTATGCTTTGCACTACAACTCATTCAGAGGACATAAAGCTGGGAGGTGATAACCAGGGGTTCTGATCGCTTTTAACTTGTTTACTGAATGAAATATTGAAAGTATATGTCAAGTATCCTACTTTGAGGCAATTATGCTGCAGTACAGGAGTTTTATACTAATTTGATAATTTAACGTATCCAAGAATTAATTGGAGTTCTTAAACAGCTATGCTCTGGTAAATTTATTTTAAAATGACACGCTGATGTTGACTTTTTGAATCCACACAAAACTTAGGCAATAACCGATCAAAGTTTTTTTCTAAAATGCGCTATTAACTTATGCTGGGCAGATTATGTACTGAAAATTAAGGAAAGACAGAGATTTCAGGCGTTGAGAGCAAAATTAAGGCATGCCTGGCTGTGACTTCTTTTTAGGTCCAGTTAGCTTCATCTAAGTTACTAAACAGCTCTTGAATTGTGTTTAGGAAGATAGACATGCCTCAAGAAAACGTCACAGCTTCATGACGGGGTAGCTAAAGTTATCGCCAGGCATCAAGCACAATTTGAAAGATAAGCAATACGTAAAATTTACCAGGGCTCTCGGCACGCAACCCCTAGCACCCTTTACCTATCTTCCTTTGTCAGGTTTGTCTTTGGCCTGTGGAAACCTAAGCCCGGCTTGCTGCGATGCAAAGCGCGCCAATTTTTACTAAACAGCAAGGGCGTAAAGAACAGGTGGGAACGGTGGATTTTAAAAACTTTCTATCCAGCAGGTTTCAATAGGCGTAGATGACTGAAGGCTTGGCTCGGAGAAAGCAGCAAACTTTGCCTTGCTCAATTTCAAAAGATCTGCTAGCGCTATTCAGTTGTGAATACGGCTATTCGGGAAGTTTGCTTCTAAGCAGTCTTTCAGGCGCTGAGGTTCTTTTGTTGGATCTTATTATGCAGCGGTGCTTATATGTTAATTAAAATAAAATACTATCTTAACAAATAAAAGCTGGCAATCAGTTCTTTTCATTGCTTCTCAACCATAATTATATGGGCATAATTTCGTGATTGCATTTATTGTCAATTGGAAACTTCATTGGCTTTTGTTGACAACAAATGGAAAAAGATAAATCCATTACAACTTAGGTTTCCGAAGAATACCTACAACTAATATCAATCTAAATAACGCAGTCAGCCAGGTAAACGTGAACCTTGAATGCAGGTGTTTTTTTGAAAACAGCTGTTATTTCCAGTAATATTTTCAGGAAATCTCCGATTGGTTAAGTGGCAGTATCGAGTGCGCAGCATGCTCGGTCCCAAATCAGCACCAAGAGCGAATATTTTCGTTGCGAGCAATCCGAGCTGCGACAGACCCATTAATTTTTCATGAAGGTTTCATTTTGCTCAATAACTGGCTAAGATTTCTCTTGAAACAAGGAAGTTGAAAGATGTTATGTGCAGCTGATCTAACGAAGAGAATTGTGACGGTGGGTTGGTACAGCTGAAGCACATTTCGAACATGCAGGTAAAGCGTTTATTAATTTTGCATAAAATGTTTGAAATCTATACTGTGTATATACCATTAACTCCAGCCCAAAATGGTCCCCTCCACCCCTTAGGTTGTAAATACCTGTATTTCGACTCGTGACAGTAGACTAAGCACATTCTGCTTCACCAGAACTGTTGGCTTTCGTTTTCTGTAAGTTTAATCGATTTAGTGCCGCTGTCATAACTATGAGAAGATTCACTTTTAAGGTTCAATTATGAAGTGGAAACGTGTCCGCGAAGAAAAATCAGAATAATGTGGCACTATTTTCTTGGCATAGCAAGCTATACATAGAAAATAGGCTCATATCCATAATCAAATCTGCCACCGTGGCCACCCCTAACCTATCCGGACCAACCACCACGATCGCTGAATCACTCCTTCTGCAATCATTCAAGGCATCCTTGTCGTCGCCCCATCGGCCAAAGCCACCTCGGTCCATTCTTTCATGTCTACCACGATCGCCTCTGTCAAATCCCGCACGATCGCCAGACCGATCTCCTCCGTAAAACAACTCACGGCAATTTGAGTAGCCACGGTCTCCGCCAGCAGGCGGCTTCTCTTGATGCGCGGGAGGTACTTGGCGCGCAGACTCGTCAGGAGCACGTCGCCAGCTGTTCTCTGCATCGGCTGGTCCAGAACCCAGACGACGATCGGATCCGTCTCCATGCTCCCAAAATCCGACACCTCCGCGGCGAACGTCAAAACAATCTCCTCCCGGGTGACCGTTTGCTCTGGAGGGAAGCGGACCGGTTGCGTTCGCAAGCCGGAGCCGGAGCCCTTCGAGTGCAAAGTCCATGCTACTCCTCCCATCAAACGTCTCTTCCCCTTCGTCTGACATTGGTGATTCCATATCACTCGGCGTGTCCATCATCTCTTCGTCTTCGTCATTCCTGGCAAACTTGTTAACGCTCCTCCAAGGATCCTTTTGTCCGCGATAGTCATCATCGTCCTCACTCCTTAACAAGTCCCCCACTGCCGAGGCAGCTACTACCGAGTACTGAGTTGACAACAATGTCTTGAAAAAAAAGCTGACTCAGGGCAGGTTAAAATTGGCGCAATTCCTGACATCCACTTTTCATCTCCGCTATTCATGTTTTGCCCCCTTTTTAGCGCAGTAGTTGCTGTTGAAGATGGTAGTGGTTTGAAGTGGTGAGTGATGGGCATGGTAAGACGTAGTTATATCCTTACAATGAGCAATTCTATATCTTGGTTAGAGTGGCCCCTCGAAGAACTGATCTTGATCATCCTCTTGATCGTGAGCTCTGTCTCAGATTCTGGAACTGCATCTAGTTGAAAAGGTCCTTGATTAGGATACTCACTTCATCTTCCTTGCGTGATTGCATAAGTGCGTCCATTGGTTGTTATAGTAGAGCTGCTACTCTTTTGCTGCAGACCACATTTTCTTCAGTCCCTGTACTAAACTCTACCTGCACGGTGAGGTCAAAGCTGCGTTCTGACCGTCACCAATAGATTACTTACATTTTACGTGTGGTATATAAGGTATGTAGCATATACGGTATTTAATTTTCATGAAAACGTTCTTATAATCTTAAACAACTGCGCCAACAAACCACTGCATACGTGCCGCAATGGTAAAGTTTTTATGTGGCTAACACATACTTGCAATATAAGTGTCTCATGATTAAATAACGTATAAGATTGCGAAATCGACTATGCCATGTGTACAAGAAGAACATACCACCAACATCTCCGTCAAAACAAATAAATAAAAAATAAAAATAACAAAAAAATAATATGACATAAACAATATATATGTATACAATATATATATACAATATATATGCGAAAGCTCGTAAAAAATGAGGATTTTCTTTGAAGTCAATATATATATATATA